>CABFOQ010024112.1:38645-73459 GCA_900660455.1 Gephyroberyx darwinii
CACATTATGCTTTCCCTCACGTCTCCTTCCCTCCATCTCTTCTCTTATTACTCAAGGCTCTGACCTTGGCTTTAGAAACAGAAAAACTCCTCCCGCATCCTCCCAATCCTCTGTCTAGTATTGCATGATTTTCTTTCTATCTTTCCTTCTTTGTTTCTTTCTTTGTTTGTTTCTTTCTTTCTCTTCCCCTCCCTTTCAAAGATTTTAAAGATGTCCATTAGTAGTGTAGCCTTCTGAGAGGTCCTGTCTGCACACAGGCGACTGTCAGAGATAAAGAGGCAAAGTGATTTCCATGTAAATTGTGTCAGAGTGTCATTTTCAAGTGAAGCTGCTGCTGAGAAAATGAATTCCTGAAGACGAGAGATTACCAAGGGGCAATGACACCTGGATTGCATTCTAACAGATACTCCATGCAGCTCTTGTATAATGGTCCATCCATAAATAGCTTTGTTTGGCTTCCCATGTAGATGCTAAAGTGTCAGTCAAGCTAACCAAAACAGAGAAAAGACAGGGAGGAAAAGGGTCTCAAGTATTACCATATAAATGAAAGGTAATATAACCATTGATCATTTCTGATTTAAGCTCAGCCATCTGTGTGTGTGTAAGAGAGAAAAAATAGAGAGATGTCTAAGTTATGTCTAAATCCTGATGGCAAAAAGCTAAATGTTTTAGATGCAACACTTTCGTTTTCTCCCAATCCCTTTCCTAGGTAATTGATACTGTATGCAATCTGCACTATACCCAGAAACGAAATAAGAGCATGGGTTATAGTTACAGGATTTAGAAAGCTTTTTTTCTTTTCAACAGTATTCACACACCATCCTATTGAAGGCAGGTCTCATGATTAATTGGTGACGGGATGAGGTGTCCAGGATAAATAAATCCTACTCGGACCTTAGCGGACCTCAGGGCTGGCCATTAGTCTATGTGACAGGTTCACTGTACAGCTAAAGAAACAAAGATGAAGATGAAGATAGAACAAGAGCAAAGATGCAACAGAGAAAAGAGAGAACAACGCCAAGGGTTAGCAGATTTCTCAGAAAATGCCCCTCAACATCTTTACATAGCAGCTTTTCACTGCTATGATGTTTCAATCCTGAGGTCATTGGATTGTGAATGATGGAAAAAATTCTCTAAGAATGATTCTGTAGATGAACTATTGAACACCGGCGTATTGCAAGACATACTAATGAGCTGGGAACAATCAATAAGAGGAACTGAGCATGCTCTGCCTTCACCGTGAAAATGAAATCTGTGTAAAATATATACAGGTATTTGTTTGGTTTAGGCAGGGATGATCTCTATATACATTTACATTATTACATTTTGTGAGTTGTATCATTTTAGTCCTGAGGAGGTCATCAGATTGTGGATGATGAAAGAAATTGTTTAATAGGTGGAGTACTGCAAAATAGTGGATTTCAAGATGCTAAGCTGCAGAACAATCGATAAAATAAACTAAAAATGCTCTGTGTTTACCCTTTCAACAGAGAACAGTGAGGAATTCAGTATTTGTGAAGGTCTTTGGAGGTTGACTTATGACATGTTATCATAGTTCAACCTCAAATTGCTATAAGACACACAGCGTCTGGTGCTGATATCTTTATATTTCTCTGTGCAAATCCATCTGCCCCAGTAATAGCTGACTCCTCCACTTCATGGCTGTCAAATAAAAAAACAAAACATTAATGAATTTAAATTTTGTAAAGGGGAAAATACACTGACTCTTAATAGCATATGCTGCAGAGCTAATAAGTCTTGATGGAAGGTTTTTCTGTGGAAAGGATCTGCAGCAAGGTTCACAGTGTGAGCTCCATATTGATTAAAGCATGTTTGTCCTCATCCGAAGCGGCAGTGTGATGTGGAGTCATCAGGGAGGCCAGAGTTCACCAGGGCATCTCTTAGAAATTGTTTCATCTGAAAGAGCGTGGCATTTCATCCGTACACATTGGATAAGAGACAAAGGTAAGTGGATGAGGATGAAAACATTCAGGTAGCCTTAAATGCCTACTGCAGGGTTGAATAGCCTGCATATAGAGGAAATACTGTGGTAGACTGGTTTTATACCCCTTTTAGCTTATAGCTCCTCAGTGTTGGTGATGCCAATGATATCTCGGTGGTTCAATCTGAAAAGGCTAGGACAAAAAGGGTAACTTTGCTTCTTGTTTTGCAATTTGAAGCCCCCTCACTTATCCAATCCCTCTGTTTACCACAGTAGGTCAAAGGGAGGTCTCGCCTCCCGTCACTTACATGTGCCCAATCCAGTGGGGCTGCCAGTAATTCCAGACAACCCTGTTAGCACATCTCATGTTCTTTAGCCTTTAAAATAGGCCAAGGAGCATATCCATAGAAAGAGGTTTTCATTTAGATTACTGAATAGAAGTTTCACACTTGTCTTTATTTAAAGATGATAGATTTGAAAATGAAACCTGTCAAGCATGTATAGCTAGAGTAACTGGTTGGTTTATGCAGGGTTGATCTCTACAGTATATGGGCTTATATAGACCCTTACAATGCTCACATTCTGCTTAAGTGGATCGTTAGGCTGATATACAAGTAAAAATTTATACATTCATATTTTTTTCTGTTGTCTATCTGTAATGGTTGTTGTTTGAGACTATCTGGCTGATAGTTGCTACTGACCAAAGCCAACTCTGCATGCAGTTGTGAACAAAATGGCAGCTGCCTGGCTGTGGCAATTAAGCCTCCAGATTCAGATCCAGATGGATGGCTCTCAAAGAAAATATAACTCTTTGGATTGTGCACAGTCAATCAGGACAGTCTTTCTCTGTAAATTGTCTATGGAGTCCAGTTGATAAATTATTGTCAGAAACAATTGTGTTTTGAGACATTATATAGGATTTATTTTCTGTTAATTCCCTGGAACTGGACCTACTGTATGGTTTTTATTTATTCCATACTGTGCTATTATAAATCAGAAACCATCCTGCATCTAAAATGTGAGTTCTCATGAATCAGAGGGGACTTTAACTTTAAAGTAACTACATCACAATTACAAAAACAGCTAGTTATATTAAGTCATATTAAGTTGAATAACAGTCAGCTTTCAAAGAGGCCTGGCAACTCTCACTTTTATATGTGAGCTTTCAAAGCAACAAGGCAACTAACAGAGTTCCAAAGAGGCCAAACAGGTGGTTCTTTAATTGCAGGTGCATCAGTCACAAAAACTGCTAAATGATTTAATGTGGAAAGGGAAACAGTTTTGAAAGTCATGACCACATATGCCACACAAACACAAACTACATCAGCAACAAGCAACTGTGGTTGCAAGCCAAATCTCACTGTCAGGGATAGATGGACATTTACCATAAAAGGTAAGTAAAGACACAGACAAATAATATGTCAAATAATTGACATTTTACACATAAATTAGATAAATAATTGATATCCTACCAGACTGAGTGTAACCTACTCAGTTAAGTTTGTTATATTCAACCCCCAAACTCACACCATGCGTTACATAGTGGAGCAAGTTGAAGAGCTAGGCTCAGAACATGTGATGTGGGCCACACCACCGATGTAAAAGGCGTCACTCTTAAGAAAAGGAAAAGAAAGGACACAGCTTCCTCTTGGGATGATTATCTCTGTAGTGTCAGTAAGTCTACTCCTGCCAGCATGATAGATGACCATGATATTGATCTAGTTAATTCAAAAGCTGTTGAGTTAGATGAAGGATTTTGATTAAGAGCCTGCATTTGAAAAGAAAGTCTTTGAAGGTCGCGCCCCAATACCCTGCATTGCAGTCCCCTGCAGCTTGTTTTTGCTTGTTTCAAGTTTTCCTTTGAAAAAAAAGGAGTAAAGACACATAACTGGGTTTCACCTTTAATTTATCTGTTTATAACTACTATGTAGGTTAATATAGACTTCTTGTGCTTGCATGAAATGCCTCTGACTCAGTGTCAGGGACAGATGTTCCCATTCTAGAGATTAAAATGAACATGGATTAAAATAAACCACCAACACTACAGTTATCAGTTAGGAGACAGGGAAACAGGGTTGTTGTATTCTCTCATACAGTAGTAATGAACCTAAAGCTCTATTATTTGAACAACCAGTCTGCATATAAACCAAAACAACGTCTTTGTTTCAGACTTTACACAGGAAAGGACACAGTCATCGGTCATTGTAGACATAGTTTTTTCAATTGTTGTCAGTTGTTAGAAAATATTTTGACCATTCATCCAATGTGTGTACAGGTACATTGATTATCACAAAAATTACACCCAAGCATCAGACAATTGAGTTGACAATTGAAAACATAAACAAACAACTGTTTATATTGTCATCAAATAAACCCATTGCAGGGGCGGCATGGTGGCTCAGTGGATTGAACTGTTGGGTGAAGACAATGAACGAACAAATGAATTAATGAATGAATCAACAAACGACTGAATGTATGAATGAATGAAACCTAGTACAATATCGGGGAACTGTTTTTTTTGCTCAGCATGACCCCTATGAATGATTGGGTCATCATGTCATCTTGTTCACATCAGTGGGGTCGGGGTTACTGATGGTAGGGATGCAGATAGAAAGAGAAATAACTTGTCTGCTGTTTGCTATGGAAACTGACAAGATCCACTACACCCCCACCCCCACCCCCAGTGTTACACAGGGCAGGCAGGTTTTGCTGCATTTATATGTGGAGCTTGTAGAGATTGTGAACCAAGCTGTGGTGCTGTTCCCCCATGGTGGAACAATACACTGCATGATTCTCTAACCAGGACTACAGGTTTGCAAGTGTGGCTGGAATTCAGACACTCTATTTGGAGAATCATTACATATATATACACACATATATATATATATATATACATGCCTGTACAAATTCAAGCTCCCAACATATAATCTCTGTATTCATCATTAGCACAAATTGGTAAACTGCATTTTGTAATAGATAATAGAGGGTTGAGAAATGTTTCTGAAGGCTATAGTTGCAATCGCTCACACACAGATGCACACAAGCACATACAAACACACACATGCACTATGTCATTATATACATAAACTATTTTGTTTTAATAATTAAACTTAATATGCTTTTAATGAAAGCAATCAGGCTAATCCTAACAGATGCTACATACTAGTTGTCTTGTATTGACCACAATGAGTGAAAAAGGAGTAGAACAATAGCATGTGAAAAATCAATGGGGCTTTTAATAGTTGGTCTCAAAAAGGAAATTATATTTATACAAGATTTAAATGCTAATTTCATTATTGAAGTTTGTTATTCTCCAATGTCCTTGAGTGCATGAGGTGTCAAGTTTCATCTGTGAGAGCAAATTGTGTGGGTGCAGCCTTAGGACCCCGAGGATATTGGAACAAGGTTGGTGCAGAGGTAGGTTTGGTGATTTGTATGCGCTCCATCTGATAGCTCTCCTGGATCACAGACGGATTATTTAGGCTTCCCCGCTGGCGTGGGCAGCTTCTTTTTGATGTTTTTACCTTCCTTTTTTTCTTCATCTTTCTGTGTTCATTGTTCATGCAAGGGTACTTGGTCGGCACAAAAACCACACTTGCAGAGATTTGCCTTTACCAAAGAGAATGGAACAATTACACTCATTGGAGGAACAACCGAAAGAGGTGAGCTGTAAAGTTTTAGTTACTTGTGTTATTGAGGCTTGCTTAGTATGCTTTATGAAAATGACTTATTGTACTTTTGAGTGTATGTATATATATGTGTGGATGAAAGATGAATGGAACACGTGTATAGTCCAGGTGGTTTTATTGTAACCCTACCAGTGGAGGTTGAGGAGGTAGTTGAGAAAACAATGCTTATTACATTTTGACAGCTGTTCAAGTCATGATGTAAAACCCAGATTACACCAGCGACAATCCATGCTCTCCCCCTGCCGTTATATTCATGATCAATCACAATTGTTTGGGGGATTTGTTTAGGTATACTTGAGTAAACTGCATCTGTTACTGTTATCTGTTACTGAAAACCTACAAACAGAACAGGTTGGTTATCCAATGCTATTGCAGTCTGTGACATCATGACATATATGACATGTGGTGGACATTTTTATTTAATGTTCCTTACAGTACCATGAGTCCACATGTTTTTAGTATAGGTGGCTTGAGAGCTGCTATACCCACTGAGCATACAGGACCAGGTGCTGTCCAGGTGTTGTGGTGCTGAAAGTTGAGTGACACAGAGCTTAGTGAGGCTGTGTTTATTCTAAAATAAGGATTAGAAATTGCCAAACAACAAGCAATAATCTGATGACATATTATACCGCTAATTATTGGACCTGTCTCCTCCCCTACACTGACTGAAGAGAAATTACCTGTAAATATCAGGTATTCCACATGTTTTGTATAACCTTTAACATCAAGATGAACTAATCACTAACTCGTAATAAAAGCAGCCATGAGTAGAATTTCACTCAAACATATTGTTTAATCTGAATGTATTAGTGTTAGTTAATGTATGTTAGTTAGTTAATGTATATGTTCTTAACAATATATTTTAAGGGCATATATTAAATGAATATAATAACTATATTAGAAACTGAAACTGATTTGAGCACCACTGAAGGTTTTTAGCTGCAGGTGTGTACAAGTCAGCTGTCAAAATGCCTCACACATTCAGACAATTTCAAACTCATTTTTAAGAGGATCATTTAACCTGGTGGGTTTTGTTCATTTAGCTATACTATCAATTCATTTCACTACATTACATTAGCAATCAGCTGAACTGTCCTTCCCCTTTTGCTTTGTCAATCCCTAAAGGTACTATACCAAAGGTTATTATATACTCTTATTATTACACCACGTTGAAAAGAAGGTTTTGGGACATTGTTATATTTGTGGATGGAAACGGGGATGATGGGAATGTATCTAATAGCCAGGTGTGTTTGGTTGTGTTTGGTTAGTTCATGTCATCTTCTCGTTGACATATGAGGGCCAGCTGCGGGGGTCAAAGGTCATTCACCCTACTGGCTATTCCTTTAGATCATCTGTAGCTCCTCAGGCTAGTTTTTCTCATTCACAAAACCTACTCAGCCTTCTATGACTTTTCATTATAAGCCCTGAAAGAGGCCCAGACACACTCAGTTGCCTCTCATACTTTTAATACCCCTTGTCTCGCTCTGTTACCTCCCTTAATGCATAAGACTGGCAGTGATGAAAGCCTGCATTTTTCTCCCCATCCATTTCTCCAAAAGACAGACCCATTCCTCAATGTGACTGTCAGGTGTGTTAAGGATGCTTCAGTCACATATGAGGTGACAGTTAGCCTTGTACGAGGTGAAATGGGGCCAAATGTTAAAGCATGTAATGTATGACTTCACTTAATTGACAGTGATATATGCAGGTACCATCTGATATTGGAGCTTGTCTCTCATTTTTGGATGGGAGCTCAATAACACAAGCTTCTCCTTCCAGAAACCCCCCCACTGCGGTGCTGATTTAGACTCCAGATCTTGTGCAGAGAATAGCTAGTGAAACATACTTCCTGTGTGTACCCCCCACTTTCAATCGGACCCCTGGTGCTGTCATCACAGAGCTGCTGATTAGCTGTCACACTCTAATCTACCACAGGCATGAAGATGCATTTTGATTATTGAGTATTAGGGAGGATTATATGTGACCTACAACATGACCTTGCATATCAGCATGATTGGAGGTGTTATCAAGGTTCATCAACGGTGCTATTTTATGAAAATATCTATCTTCTGTGTATATACACATATCAGAATATTCTAGGTTAACAGGTTTTATAACTGGGTATACAGTAGATGGGTTGGAGCTGTATTTCTGCAGATGCTACAGGTGTGTTGAGATGTGATGGCTTTTACTTCCATTTAATGTCTGAAAATTCTGGGCTCTTCCCTGCACCTTTTGACCTCATCGTAGTGCAGCATATCTGACATATATTGCCTTGCTAGTATCAGTCTGTATGCATATAGGATATGGAGCTAAGGAGAGAGAAACGATGGGGCGAAGAGACAGTGGCTGTGAGAGAACAGTGGAGATGATAGCTGATTCTGTTCACGCTACGATGCTTCCTATGTAATATGTCTGCTGTGGTACAGTGAGAGCTCCTGCTCTCTCTTACTGGCAGTGTGTTAGATGGTAAGAGGGGATATTTCCCTTTGTCATGGTGCAGGTACAGGAGAAGGAAAATCAGCAGTCCCATCTCGATCTGCCAACTCTCACCATTAGCATAGAGCCGGTACAGAACAGCGAACAGAGATTTTTTGTATTTTTTGTATGGGAGCCTCTCTGAGTGAGAGAGAGTGCCAGCGTGTGAGTGTGTGTGTAGTCAAAAGGACAGCATTTCTGTGACAGAGAGTGTGATTTATTCACTGTGTGGGTGCAGGTTACTTCCATTACTATAACGAGGCAGCAGGAATAATGCACTGTTAAAGGGAAATGTTTCATTCTCACCTGTTACTGTCCTTAGACTTAGCATGCACCTCACACCTCCATGCCCCAAACTTAAACTATATGCAGCAAATTCCTCTCCTCCCCTCTCCTCTCTTTTCCTCTCCTCTCCTCTCCTCTCCTCTCCTCAAAATGAAAGATAAAACTAAACAATGCAGCATTATTATCAACAACATTCAATATTCAGCACTCTACAAAAAATAATACTAAAATATTGGTCTCAGCCCCCCAAAATGGTGTCATCTGCATGAATCTTCTGTCCATGCTTCCATGCATGCCTCCATATGTATCATCATTCAGTAATATTGTGAGCAAAAACTGATATTGCTTGCGGCAGAGAGCAAACTGTTCATACATTATCGTATAGTTCAAGTTCAAGTTCAAGTTCAAGTCATTTATTATCAAATGTGCAGCATCACTTACAGTCATACTGTACAATGAAATGTTTTGGACGAGGCACGTTCCAACATGGTAGGTACACATGAATCACACATCTAGTATATAAAAAAGATAAAATAAAATAAAAGTAGCAATAGAATGGATTAAGGGCTAAACTAGAATAGAAAGAGAATGTATGGATATGAAAAGCAGCAGGTTTGGCAAACATGAATGATCTAGACAGTAATGTTGATACATATACTGTAATGATCTATACAGTGTTGCATCACGATCCTTCAGAAACTACTTACTTATTTATACAATATTGATATAATCCCAAATCATAGCATACAGTAAAAGTTTTTTTAAATTTTCAATTAGTTAATAATAGTAAATAAAAATTAACAAATTACAAAACTGTAGGGTAAAAGAGAAAACATCAGTGTATTATGTCCTATTATGTACTTGGTTCCTCTATCACCACTTTTTGCACAGTAAATGGACTTTTGCACTTTTACAAGTTTTGGCATGCGTTTAATATTGGCCGCATTTTACAGAACGCCAATTAAAGTGGTGCATGGAGTCACTGGCCATTGGGTGCCAAGACCTCCCAGGAATCTGGCCGTCCACGAGACAACCAGGATGAGTTTCAAGCAGTTTGTACCACAGATGGCTGATCAGTAGAACTGCCTCCCACAGCCTGGCGTTGTCACTGTGGCTCATCATGATGCTTGAGAGTGAGGGAACTCGTGTGTGGCTTTTTTTGTGTGCTTGTATGTGTGTGTGTAGGGGGGAGAGTCAATTAGGAATGTGCGGCTGTAAAATTCAAGCGTGTTTGTATGGTGAGTGTCTACGATTATGTCTGAATACACGACACGTGGAGATGATACACCTACTTTCATTTATTTATGCACACAAGCACACGGGGAGCATGTATAAGATAGAGAAGCTCAGTGGTGTGTTCAGATAGAGTTGGGAAAGCACCATTGAACCCATACTAATCTGCATTCCCTCCCTATGTGTGGATTGGATCAGACTGAAACGGACACGCTCAGAACGTTCCTGTGGCTGTGTGTTGGGTGGGCTTCAGAGGAAAGCCCATCTGCCTGCCTCTTTTCTTTGTAGTGGGTTTTCAGACAGTCTCTCCCTATGGTGGGAGCCTTAGGAACGTGGAGTCAGACAGCACTCATCAGCAGGTTAGATGCGGCACCAGGAATTTGTATGATTTTG
The DNA here is from genome assembly GCA_900660455.1 of Gephyroberyx darwinii. Taxonomy (NCBI): domain Eukaryota; kingdom Metazoa; phylum Chordata; class Actinopteri; order Trachichthyiformes; family Trachichthyidae; genus Gephyroberyx; species Gephyroberyx darwinii. Next base: position 48,666 of record CABFOQ010024112.1, read on the forward strand.
CTTTGTGAAAGGGTCTGCAGAAAATAACTCCAGCAAGCAAAATGCATCCCATTATAGCACACTAATTCACTCATGTGATGTGAGTTCATACCATCAAGTCTATAAACTGGTTTGTATAGATGTACCGTGAGTACAGAGAGCACAATAATACGCTTGTTGTTGTTGTTTTGGCTTCATACTATTACGCTCACTGTGGAATGATACAATAACCAATGATTGTGATGTTAAACTTCAAACTGCTCAGACTTGTGGGTCATTTTTAACCATATCAGATGAAGAGTAAATAACTTTCGATGACAAACTAGAAATGACTTCTCTTTGAATATAATCCTAATCTGTCCAACTACTTCTCTGAAATGGAGAACCATGGACAAAGAGGGCCATGGATCATGCTGATGTGGCTGAAAACCTCAAACTAAAGCTGAAAGTGGATTCTTAGACTTTATACTCATTGCATGTCTCAAAATAATAGGAGCATGAAGCCAAAACAAAAACGCATGCTGCTGTCTGTATAACTATGAAGCACAATGTATAATTATCAATGCATTCCTCAAACATTTCTCTACCTCAGCCCACATTTTAGCTCTCTTTGATACCCTAATAAGTCATGATTTAATGAATGTTTACCCTATCTCTCTGTCCCAGGATTATTGAGGCTTTCTGGAAGGCATGCTGGGCTATTAGGAACCATGCTGCTTATGCGGTCACCCGTTGGTACTTTCCTCCTCATCAACCTGCTCTGTCTCAACCAATCGCAGCGGGGCCACAGCAGGGCCATTTTCTCAGGTCAGAAACTCTTCCATTACTAACAGACAGCTTATTATAGCAGAAAGCCTGTACTGTTGTTATACCATTGTTGTGTTTCCTGGCTTCTCGCTGTATCTGTCTCACAATTATAAGACTGGCAAGTTAAAGTATTCATTTGGTTCTCTGCTATGATGAAACATATTTAGATGACTTTGGGCCTCAGTATCTGCTGTTGGATTCCTGAAGCTTGTGTTGTGTGGGCTCGTTGTGCAGTTCTTTGCTCCACAAATTGAGAGTTTGCATGTTATTCACTAAGAAATGTAAGCAAATCAAATTTTGCAAGCATGCCTCACAAAAAAGCACAATGAATCCAAACAGCTGTGCGTGATCACCACTTATAAGGGTCCTCTGCACACTGCATCTTTAATGCTGATCCAAGGGCTGCCAGGGTTTAAGCACATTTATCAATTCCAGGTTTGAATAACTATTCAGACAGTATCTCTGAATAATTTCTCTCTTAAAGTTGGAAGAGAGATATTCTTATATCTTAACTCTACTTTAGTTAACAGACTTATGTGCAGTGACGCCTGCATCTGGCTAGAATGATAGCAGCCATCCCTTCAAAACAGGTCACTTCTGTGCCACCTTTGTGTGTCTCTTTGTGTGGGGGAGAGATGGATGGATGTGGGGGAGAGATGGATAGATGTGGGGGAGAGATGGATAGATGTGGGGGAGAGATGGATAGATGTGGGGGAGAGATGGATAGATGTTGGGGAGAGATGGGCAGGGAAGAGACAAATACCATCCTTACAGCCAGGTTTCAGCAAATGTTTGATGCCGCTATGCTGTCCTCTTGTGGATGAAGACCTCAACAACACAGAACTCAGTTTTTAGCTGTTAAAAGATTTGTTTTATTGTTCAAAGAATATTTTTTTTGTATGAAATACGAGAAGTTATGCAAATGAAATGAATGACTTCAAATGAAGAGGCAAACTTTTCACCGAGGTTAAGATTGAGTTGTGTTCAGAATGTGCTTTTATCCAGCAACCTGTATTTATTTTTAATAAAATACCTTTCAGCGCTAATGTGTATGATCATCACACATGTAGGGTAATAATGGTCCGCTGTAACCACCATGGCCAACATGTTATTATTTGAGAAGAAAACTTTATTAGGACTCTAAGCAGCACATTTGTGTTCAGGAGGATTAATAATTAGACAAACTAGCAACATTAAATGACTAACTATATAACATGTCAGTAATAGATATACTAAAGGACACAATGTTATTATACATTTGGTGCTTTTATTTTATTTGTACTTTTATTTAGCTTTTGATTGTTTATGTGACAGTATTAACATTTTGCATCGTGTATTGGACTCCAGGGAGAGACTGTCATTTATAAATTATAAATTATAAATTATAAATTATAAATTATAAATTATAAATTTAGAAAACTAACTATATGTGCATTCCAGTCTGTAAATGACATTCAATCAAATTCAAGCAATATGATTTTATATAACAGTCACCTAGTTTTTGAAAATAAATGCATTTTTAAAACATCAATATGACAGTTGCTTTTATTGCAGCTTTTTGTCCTCCACCCCAGCAACATGATGAAGTGGTAGCACCCTCTAGTGGTATAGTTTTCAACAATAGCCATGCTGCTCTGCCATACTCTAACAGCCAACCATGCAATCAGTGTTAGCATACTGGTAAATAGAGGAGAATAGTGATCCCTTAAAACATAATTAACTTTGGTACACTTTGAGTTTGACATGTATGCATCCATTATGCTTATGGATGTTTTGCGCAAGATGCACATATTTCAGATTCAGAGCATTGATAATAATTCATAATTTGACTAATTAACTGAACTCCAAAGAGAAAAATTCAAGGCTGTTAGAAAGTTATATTTAGTTAATGCTTACTGAAGAGTTCATTCCCCTGGTAACTTCGACATCAGCATTAAGACACTCATGCACTTCGCCTTGCTGCTACAGTGTGTTTAGATTTAGTACATCTTGTGTTAGTACAAATGTGCTTCCAAACCTAAATTGATTCATCCAATGACAAGGGGATTATTGGGAATTATCTGTTGAGACTGATGTCTTTATAAAACATATAATCACAAATGAAATTGGGTTTGATGAGTCATCATTTGAAACAAATGGAATAAAGTACAAACAACATCTGTCACTTCTTCCTCTATCTTTGTAGTTGTAATAAAAACTGTAAATAGAAATGAATGACCCTAACTCACTGACTCTGTTGACTCCTGCTGGTGATCATTTAGGAGAAGTAAGTTATCCTTAAAGTGGGCCTGTAGACCTAATCACTCTTGAGCATGGCTGGCACTTTGAAATATCCGTGACATTCATCCATCAATGAGGTTAACACAGTCAGTTTCCTGTTCAGTGTTAAGATAAAGTCAAGAGAGAGAAGATTATACGGGGAAGGGGAAAGCGATCAGGAAACGGTGTCTTACAGACTCTGATCACTGTGCTTGTCTCCTTCACAAACACAGAGAAACAGGAAGGGATCGGGGAGAGCGCCACACCCACCGCTGCATCTGAACACAGAGAAGACAACAGCCTCGGGTACACAGGTATGGTCTATTGACTGGATATGACTGGAAGCGCTGTGTATGTCATCAAACTGAAGGACTGCAAAGAAATAAACTTCAAAAAGCCGTAAAGTGGTGCTCCAGGTTGTGCTGATTCTGGATTGGTCCATTAAAAGCCACAGTGGTGAACCAAATTCCCAGGTAAAGGACCATGTTCCCCTTTGCTGACAAAGCCTGTAATACCACTTAATACCACTTCAGCAACCATACCAAGTGCTCTATCCAAAGCCCATGAGGTACTGGGATAGAACAAATGAACCAAAAATGTAAGGGTTCTTCTCCCTGGCTTTGAAGAATAACAAAGCATTGCTTTTGTGCTGCAGAGTCCTGACAAGTAAGAACGATGCCTGAGGCAAATTAAGTTTACTATGAAGAAGAGAATTCAAATGTGTGTTTTTATGCCTTTTATCTCTAATGGGCACTGTAAGTTGTTTTTTTCTTTTATGGGGATTACACTGGAGCATCTTTTGGTTTACATCTGATATATTTTATGTGGCGATAATGGTTGTTTTCTCTCTCAAGATAGAAGAAGAGGCCCTTATTTTCTTTCATACTTGAAATTCTCTTGGCCCTTGAAAAAGAAAGAGTGATATTGGAAAAGGTTGAAAGTACAACAGTCTTACCAATTGATAGGACCATCATGGTGGCTGCCAGTTTGCCAATTTGGAAGGAAATAGAGAAGAGGAGAGGCATGACTATTGCATCAGCTTTCTATTGTGTTGGGGATGATGAATACGAAGGTTGCCTGTTATACTGTTTCGACGTGTTGCATGACCCTGAGCAACTGTAGTGCTGTGCTGTGAGAAGCTATGATGAAAAGGCGAGGAAATAAAGAGCGGAGGAAAATGAAACAGCCAGAGGTTGAGCTGTTACAGATAATAGGCAAAAGAAATAAGACTGACGATGTACAAAGTGGAGTGAAATGGTGCATTTAATGGTGCTCCTGTCAGATGCTGTGTGATATACAAGGGTTTATAGAGAAGTATTGTATATCTACTGCATAAATACATGTATAGGTTCAAGGGAATGTGATCCCACTGATGACACTAATATGCATCAACACGTCTCCATCCATTCCTCCAATTCATACAGACAAACAATACATCACTTCTTCTGTGAGTACAGAGAGTAATGAGAGAGCATTTCCATGACATTCATCACTGCGTTGATTCTGAGAGGAGTAACTGAGATGAGGGTGATTCAAAAATTGTGTATTTCTCATGTGGAATATGCCAGATGTTCACACTAAAACACATAGCTGGAGGAAGAGAAAAACATTTAACGGTGACTAACCAGGGACTAGCTAGGCCAAGTGTGTTGTTGACAACGTCTGCAGAGAGATCCCAAAATTATTTGTTCCTTCATAAATATGTTTAGGCTGTTGGTTTGTGGTTTGTGCAACTATTTTTTCTCCTGGCTCCGAGTCAACATTTGGCTGCATTCTTTGGAGTGGCCAAGAAACAAAATAGGTTTCAATACTTGGCGTTGTCTCCTTGGAATCCTTGCCATTTTATGCGTTGCAATGCCATGAAGACATTTATTGGTTTGTGTCCATTTCCCACCATCTGCTCTGGGTAATATCAGTCTGGGAGATGCACTGGATTGTGGCCACTTGTGAAATGCACTATAGAAATTATAAACGTTCCACTCAGCTGTATGTACTGCACCTGTTGCTACGTTTGAGTCATGCATAAAGTTAGCTCCACTGGTGAACCTCTAGGTCACTTTTTATTATATTAGCTATGAGCTGCTGCGTTTGTTTGGCTGGATTATGAGGCCTCCCTTGGAGAAGTTGTTTTTATATAGCAGGTCATCTGTAGCCTTGCTGATACCAGAGACCACTGCCCAGTCACTGCAGTATAGCAGAAGAAATCTCATCTACAAAGTAAGTTGACTTCATCATGTAGTCACAGAATGGGATTTGATGCCCAATATACTGAACGTCAGTGAATTTATTTCCATGAATTATTTTAATTCAGGCCATGTGGGAAAGTGCTGCGCTAAGCTGTGGTGCTGTGGGAAGTAAAGCTCACCCATCAACAGCCTGTTGTTTGCAGTATCACAAAGAGCAATCTTCAGCATAACTCTTCAGTGTTGTTGCACTTTGGCACAAAGGGAGAAAAACATCAGTGCGATTGCGCTTTAACAGGCATTTGGCAATACTTACACTGAAGAGACTTTATTTTGGGTGACACTTTACATGAACTCGGGTTTCACATTCAGAAAGCCTGTACAAAACAGCTTGCATGGAACATTCACAATTACTGACTCAGTATTTATGTCACATTTCATTCGGTGTTCATGTAATAATTATGTTTGTGAGATAGCACTGAACAATGTGTCAATTTACTGAGAAGAATTTGAAAATAAAAGTCCCCCAAATGAGATTCTAACAGTACAGTGATTACATGTCCGAGATCGTACCATATTATGACTGTGGTACACATTCCCTGTCAGGCTGCAGGACAGTTGTTTTATGGGGATGAATGAGGGGCTCTGGATTGTAAGGAAGTCTGGAGAGACCAGATGATAAGGAGACAGAATGAATATAGAAGAATAGCAATAATTTGCAAAGAAATATAATAAATGAAAGGAATATGAGAGTAAAATGAACAATTCTATATGGTGTCCTGTGTATCGCAAGAATACAATTGTATATACATTTGGATGTTGTTACGTTGTAGCAAACATATCATACAGACTATGAATAAGTGAGAAAAAAAAGAATAAAGAAACAAGAAAATAAAGAGAGCAGAGTGGAGGGGTGAACACTTAAAAAGAATGGAAAAAATTAGTTGATGCTTTGTAAGGGCAGAAATGTACTTTGTGGTGAGACTGTCATTTTGCTGGTTGTTTACCATCCATGCTGAATTCCACTGTTCACTGCTGTTAGAGAACTGGTTCCATTCAGCAGAGCCGCCAGTGGTCCACAATGGGCAATTAAGGGATTTGAGGCAAAGGAGCAGAAAGGGCTGAGTAAGTAAACTTTACTTTGTTCAATCCAATGTGACTCATCAGGCCAGGAGCACAACTCCTGATTCTGTGGTGGAAAGAGAGAGAGAGAGAGAGAGAGAGAGAGAGACAGACAGACAGAGAGAGACAGAGAGACAGACAGACAGAGAGAGACAGACAGACAGACAGACAGACAGACAGACATAGAGAGAGAGAGAGAGAGAGAGAGAGGCTAAGAGAACCTTGTTCATAATATGGTCAATTTACCATGACCATGGGTCTGGTGTGACCCATTTCATCACAGTTGACCTTTTGTATTGAGTTAAAAAGGCAATGGCCTAGTGGTTAGGTGAGGTCCCTGCAAACGGAGGGCCAGGGTTCAACCCTTTGTGTGGTTATACCTGCGAAAGTATCCACAAGCAAGATACTTGGGGATCAATTAAGTGTATTGATTTAAAAAAAAAGAAAAGAAAATGCCATTCATTCAACCTCAGAAATGTGGGCATCTTTTAATTGTAAGGTTACTAAGTACAAACATACAAAAACGCACAGAATACTGGTCAACTTCATAAACAGGCCTCATGGCTGGTCTGCTAGAAAGAAATTCAGTTTTACACGAGATGAAAACAGCTTTGCTTGAACAATAATGTGAACAGTACTTTACCCGGGACTGTACTGTAGCACTGTAGCCAGCAGAGGGAGACATTGAGCTGGCTACAATAATGCGAATAACTTTTCTAAGGTCGACATGTCAGAGGTAAACTCATATAAACTGCTTTCTCTATTCGAAGAACATTTCTGTAAATATATAATGTATGGTGTGTGTATATGATTATTAGTTCGTTATGGTACGATATGATATCAAGACAGCTATAAAAGCTAGATATGAATATAGTGAGGAGGTATTCAGCATTCAAAATTATGATGCACTTGAAAATGTCATCTATCTGGCCAGTGGTATGCTGAGAGGTCGCTGGGCGTGACATTTTGATTTATGTCTGACGGATATAATCTTTAGTAGAAGAAGCGCAACATTGCTCCTGGGTGAAGGCACATTTTAATTAGGATTTGATGTTGAAAAAAATCCATAAACCAAACGTCAAGGTCATTATAAACTCACTATTGAGTACCACAAGCACACTATAAAATATTACAGGAACGTTATAGTGATTTTTCTTTATGGGAGGCACCTTTATTTCAAAAAAGTGCCCCCGTCTATACAATATTTGATACTGTGATTGGTATGACAACTCTCGTTTCAAAATTAAATTGCCAATAACTTGAAACAGACATACCATTATTATAGAGACTTGAGTGTCTGCAGTGCTCAATAGTGAGTTTATAGTGACATTACTGTACTTTATGGTATGAAATGCCTATAATATTCCAAAACTGGCGTGTAGTTTTGTGGTATTTGTGCAGCATCTTTCTAAAATGTATTATAGTATTTCTGGAGTTCATTTTCGTTTGGAGCCTCGTTTGTGTTGTGAATGAATCCCGATGTGGTGAAATGGTGCCTGACATGCAGGAGCCTCCGCAGCACAACGGAGAATCCCTCTGACTGGGTAGAAACACCAGACAGACGCTGAGCGCACAGACGCACGGCGCCTCATCCAACCAGCACCAGTCCCACCAAACCGGGCCAGCGTAAAAAAAAAAAAAAAAACTGGGGGGAAACTACACATTTAAACCACTCAAGTGACTGCAGTCGGACGCCTCTGCACTTTGGATTCATACTTAATACTTCAGCTCAGTTGAAGGCTTCTCTGAAGTGGAAATAACACTTGGTCACCGATCACCGGGCACTGAATTCCGCTAAGTTATCAGCATTTGGAATTGAGGAGTTCGACAGGACCAGATAATATCCAAGTGGTGTTAAGTGGATTATGTCTTGAATAACACCGCGATGACGCCTCCGACTGGTTTGAACTTTAAAATGAATTAAAAAATCATCTTCTGAGGAAAAGTTCTGAACAGTATCATCTGAATTATAGCGTGCGGAGTTGTCCAGGGAGTCTCCCCCACCCCGATATCCCCATCAGCCCCGCGGTAGAAGTTGTATTATATAGAGGCAAAATAGAAAACAAAGCACGTTGTAACTGGATTACACAGTTTTCAGCTGGTCTGGAATGATGCCTGCCTGTTTCATGGGAATTTACTACCTACTGGCATTTCTTCAGATTTGTTCAGGTATGGTGCTACTCGGGGGGTTTAATGCAAAATATTGCTTTTCTTGTGTTTCGTAATTGAAAGTATCTGAATAAGAGGGTGTCAACTGTGGGTATGAGGAAAGAGAAAATGATAAAAAGAATGGGAGAAAGAAAAAGAGAGGGGGAGAGAGAAACGAGGGAGGGGAATTGGGATGGGATTTCTGACCTCTCATTGTAAAACTGGTATATTTTCTATGTGTGTCAGCCAAAATATAGCAATAAGTGGCCCTTGACCCCTGCTGCTTTCTGCCTGGTGCCTATCTTTATCCCCTGTTACAGTCCAATGAAGCAAAGTTTTTTCTCCTGTTATGTAGCTCTCATTCACCCTGATAGCAGTTAACTGCTACAATAACTGAGAAAAGAGTAAAAAGATATGCAGTTGTGTTACATATGCCTGTGATAAGAGCAATGACATGCTATTCAACAACAGATCTTTACCAGAAGCATGTGAAGTTTCAGCCTGTCCTCAGATCAGCTGAGCTGCAGATTAATGAGTGACAGAGAGGCACCTTGAAGCTCCTTTACACCACAGGTAAAGTGCTGCTGGCTGGATCAAATGATGCCTGCTAGTGCCGCTCCCCTGCTTTTAAGGATTCACCTGATAAGTGTGCTGGTCGACTGGGACATAGTGGCTGATATCAATTATTATGCTTGAGTGCATTTTCCTTAATGAACCTTGACCCGTGAAACTGTGAAAAACATAATTATTGAAATAACCACCAACAGTGCATGGAAATATTCCCATTCAAAATGAACAAAATAAATACATACGTACATAAATAGATAGCTAACTAAATAAAGAAGCAAATAAAGGTAACACTAAACTAACACAGCTAACCTCTTTCAGTTTGTAACACCAAGAAGAGAGAAGTGAAAAGAGAGTACTACTAAATGGACCAAACAGATCAGCTATCAGTACTTTATCAATACACTGATACGTAGCCTATTTCCATCTGAAGGCAGTTCTTCATCTATGTGTAGAGAATAGTGGTTCAACAATTCATCACACAAGTTGAACCATCATTGAAGGCTAAATGAAAACAAGGAAACAATCTGAACATGACATGGACTAAACTGAAATTGAAATCAAAATGGAGAGCAATATTCAGTAATCAGAATATTTCGAGTCACTCCAATGCTCTGCCAGCGCCGGGCTTGTTCGACCTTCTTCACTCTAAAAGCAAAGACAGCTGTCAACAGCATTGGCCAAGGCCACATACCGTGATTTTTCTAAAAAGGACAAAACAATTTCAGCACTGATGTGTGACACTGATGAAGTCCTGACGGCTGAAAGCGCTTTGTCTGTCTCAGAAGAAATACTGCTTAAACTCGTCATTGCTGTCGAGCATCCTCTTCAAGTGAGCTCATTGGACTTTGAGGCGATGTCCAAATACAAGCTAATTTGCACTGAAATGGAGAGAATTTTGCACTGTAGCCAGCACCAGAGGCGCCCCTTCATCCCCATCTTTCTCAAACTGCAAGCAGTAAGCGGACAACATAGACTTCAAAGTTCAATTAAACCACTTCAGGGCTCCCAGCTATTGCTTAAATATCCCTGACATGAAATTGTAGCCTTGTCTAACTGCAATACTTGTGGAAAACCCAAATGTTGAGAATAATTTCAAAGGAATTGACACACACTGGGAGCTTTTCTTCTGTATAATGGCCTTTGGAAAATGATATCTTACTCGTTGACTCGAGGTATTTCTTACCACTACTTTTTGGGCAAAGGACCAATGCAGTTGGTCCAGAATTCTGTTGAATGGCTCACTGAGCACTGCTTATCAGCACAATGTGGTGTGTCACAGCCATTATGAGCTGGAAGTGTTGATAACAGGGAAATGTACACAACAATGCCCAATTAGACACTGTTTGAGCTTGTGTGTGTGTGTGTGTGTGTGTGTGTGTGTGTGTGTGTGTGTGTGTGTGTGTGTGTGTGTGTGCTTGTGAGGCCTCCTTATCACAGTGCAAATTGCAGGGATTTTATAATATTAGATGTTACAGCCAGTCTGAAGTTGGGATAGCTGCCAGGCCTGCATGCTTATCCTTGAAATTTACCCCAAACAAATTGCATTCGGCTTGACTGCATACATTTCCCCACCCTACTTGTATTTAAAATACACCAAATGCAGCATAAAAACAGACAATGGTCCATTAGTAATACAATGAGCTGTTGCAGGTGTGCTGTACAGCACTTTGTCAGGGTACCTGGAACGACCCCCATATGAGAGGTTCATCTGTGCATAATAAATCTGCCAACTGTAATTGGATGACACGTAATAGTCTAAATGATGGCCATTAAAAGCATATGCTCATGTAGATACCAGGGCTTTGTCCCATTGCACAGTTCATTGCACAGATCCTAATTACGCATCCCCAGAGTGACGCTGTGATGTGCCAAGCCACTCAACCTACTTCACTTGATGGTCTATAAACAATGTTTAAAACAGGAATCAAGGTTTCTTTGTCCAGATGGTTGTTTCTCACGCGATGCTTTAAAAAAACAGCATATGGTTTTGAAATGACTTAAGCGATAGCTGCAGTAGCTAAGCTAATTATTTTAGTAATAACTAAGGGAGGTCCTCCGAGGCCTACTTTAGCTTGAGACCATCTCATCCATGAACTGTGTTGCCATTGGAGACGTAAGTACAAGAGAGACTCAGAGAGAATAATGGGCCACAGCCTAATTCCATCACCGCCGTGGGAACTCCATAGGGAACAATTTGATTGAGACACCTGTCTGGCCTCCTGGTTATATGAATACAGGTCAGGGTTCACTTGTGCTGCTTACGTAACATTCATGGCTGCAAAAGGTGGACTGTTGTGACCCAACATAATGCATAGTGGATCTTATAGCATGTGGCTTGATTCGAGGGAGCTGGCCTGCTATGTCATCCCCTAAGCTAACAAGGCTCCCTGTAGTCTTTTTGATGCTGACAGTGATGAGCTGAGCTCCACTACTAATGAGGTGTTCTCCGCCATGGATGATGGGGCTGATGGGACATCTTGCACACAAAAGAGGGTTCCTTTGATAACCCTCCTTCGACTTGTCAGCTTCCTTCTGTTCTTCCTTAGAAATAAGGCAGCTAATGAGCTGGAGTCGTTTGGGACCAGTTTGGTTGGGAAGCATCTCTGACGTTTATCTTTTATTTGCTGGAAAGCACTGCGATGTGGTATGGGAATAAGAAACAGAAAAAATGAAATGTGGGGACGGTGTGTCTGCCCATCCAGCAACCCCTCCTGTGTGTTTCTTTCAGAGCACTTGAATCTGCCTTGTGGTGGTTAGCGTGCTGCTTCATTCATGCTGACTTAGAGTCGGTCAAAATCGTTCTGTTTGTTTTAAGGGAAAGGAGCACCGCTTGAACTAATTGTGGCATGTGTTTCTTCATTCTTTACTGATGGCTGCGATTCAGGCACATCTCTCCTTCTCAGCCACATAATAATGGCTTAAAAGCAATTTATCTCTTTCACACCCACACCCTTTAGATACTTAAAACCTGATTTGTCATGTGGGGAATGCATGGGCTGTGTTTGTTTTTATTTTTTTGAAAGAGTTGAGCAGGATGTGAAGGAAAGACAACCTTCTATTACCTTCTCAGCTTGACGTAATTCCTAGTCGTAACGCACATTACACACTCATTCATACAGTCAGCCTGCATGGAAATAAGGTCACAATAAATGAACATTGTTTGACACACGTAAATCATTAGGAACCACTCCCTGAAGGTTTCTCTTGAGAAACTCTGTCCACCAGGAGTTTTAAAGGACTACACCAAATGTTTTGTCGAAATTGGCTTGTTGTTGGTGAACTTACCTTGTATATGTTCTGATGAAAACACCACCAGAATCATCAGGTATCTCTGGTAGATACCTCTGTCCTGAGAATGTGCTAACACATTATCTAACGCAAGAAGATCTTTTAGTGATCCAGAGGTATTTTTTTCTGACAATCCTCTCATCACGTGTGTCAGAAGGTGTGTTGACCAATGAGCCAATTTCCCCCAAAAAGTCGGTGCAGTCCTCTGAGGTGGAACAACTAAGACTGTATCTCACCAATCGTCTCTCAAACCCCTGCTGAAGTTGGAGGAATACTGTGCATAGTGTGTGTTTGATTTTGAGGCAATGTGCATACATGCATGTGTAATGGTGTTTGCGTAAGCTTATTTCTATGTGTGTTCATGGAGTGTGTGCTGAAAGCTGTGTTTCCTGATTGCTTCCCTTGTTTACACACTGGTTTCCTGCGGTGCTGTGAGGCCAAGCGTGGTTGCCAACCCTGGGGGAGGGACACTATGGAGAGGTTTAACGAGTGCCTGTGGGCCTGGAGTTCACAGGTCATCACACCTTCACACATGCACACACATGTTCAAACGCCCTGCCGCACACACAGACACACACAACTTCTCATTTTGAGGAGGATCGACTACTATCTGCCTGCTCTTGTTGGAAAAGTGTCTCTCTGAGTAGTGTCCTTGCCCGAGGGGTCCTCTCTCTCTGCCCCTTCTTCTTTCTTCTTTACCACTCATTTCCAAAAAAACATCTCAGCAACTCAGTCAACTAATACAGTTTTTTGGATGTGCAAGCCCTATTTTAGACATCATAACAGCTTCATTAGATGTAGGAGCAGTCATTGAAATAAATAAGACATAATTTAAATGGATACAATTGATATTAGTAAGTGAGTAAAAATATATTTAAAAAAAAGTTAAAATATTAAGCAGAAAGTTTTACTGCTGTTTTACGGTCACTGTCACCTTAGTAATGTATTAAATCAACCAGACATAATTGCTGCCATTTAGGTTATTGTGTTAGAGTGATATACTGCAGTTGTGCAGTTGTGAATTCACTGAACTAGATTGCACGTCATACTAAAAAACGGACATGTGTTCAGCTTGCACACCACTAAATACCACAGTAAATCTGCAGAATATTCATTTGACATGCCTTAAATACCTCATACAACTAAATTGCTTATGATCATAAGTTGATTTATTTTCTTTTTTTTCTTTTCACTGTCTTGGTGCTTGGGGTGACACCACAAAACCAAAAAACACCCAACCAACATCCCAGAACCAATAGACTTTGCTGTTCTGTTGATTTGAATATACTACTATCTTGCAAGCTTGCAAGCTAAGTAATTCTCCACTGGCTTGTGGTTGTCTCTGGGCTATTTGTTCTCTTTTGCTTTGGTTTCCTGTTTCCAGGTCAGTGTCCAGCTATGGCTGTGTGCTGAGGCATTTTAGATAATTAGTTCTGTAAATATAAAAACATTTTTTTTCATGGCCTTGACTTTAGAAGTAATTGGGAAGAGATCCCACACTTCCAGCCCTGAAGTGTCTGTATATTCTGGGAATCTAGCCTGTTTCCTCCTGCAACAGCCAAGATGGACTGAAGTGTCTCTTAGAGAAACAAACAGTTGGCGCCATGTGACCCTACAACCTCTTAATCTGTTCAAGAGAAGTGACAGAGGAAGTGCTACAGAATGATGCTCTATGGTATCCCTCAAGGATTTGGGTTTGAGGGGAATTGGGGGAATTAATATCCTGAAAGGGCAGCTTTAAAAGGTCATGGTGACAGCATGACCTCAGGGTGCTACAGGTTACCTCTGTGCCAACTAGCTCCTCTGCAGTCAGGCGGCTGTTAATCAATAGCAGTAATCGATATGCTTTTCAATAGGCCTTTCAGAGTTGTATTCACACACACACACACACACACACACACACATGCGCGCACGTGCACACACACACACACACCAGCAGTTAGGTTGGCTCTTTGACTATTAAACCTAGGATTAGCTAGTCAGAATGGCTTAGTATCGTTAGGGAAGACATCAGAACTGCACATTATCCCTCTTCCAATCCTTTTCTTCTGTTCTTCTGCTGCCTCCTTCTGTCATTAGTGACAGGCTGGATGATACACGGTTCAAAGCCCTCCATGTGAAGATTGCAGCCCAAAGAACAGATTTCCCACCAGAACATCTCTCTCACCGAAGACCCCGCAACATGCGTAATGTCCTTTAGATCTATTATTAGCTAGTATCTGTAATGGTTTAGGATGGGATCCAGAGATAAGTGGGAGTAATGACTCAAGCTGATGGGTCCGATAGTTTTGGTAATTGTTTGGGATTGAAGACTTCCCCCATTGCTGTATTCCCCACCCCTGTCCCACCACCCCTTGTTAAATTTACAACCATGTAATTATACTGCCTTTATCTGAATCTGGGGGAGAGGAGGGGAGTGTGTGAGTGCAGTATTGCAATATTGAATGATTAACTGAAATAATTGTTGTACATAATTAGTGCAATTATACACTTAGATACCTATTGTTGTATGAATACTTTCTACTATATTTCGATGTCCTAACTTGGCCATGCTGAATGTCAAATTGCAACACATCTAAACCAAACCCAGTCCTTCACTGAATCCTCAACTGGCTCATCAGAACCCAGTAGACCAGCACTCTTGGAGTGAGCGATGAAGGGAGCAGGTTGATCAGCAGGCCTGTGTGAATGAGATGCCCTCAGGACTAACCTTGTTATCTGCAGCTTCAATAACCACAGGCTGCGGTTGTAATGCCGTTTCTCAAAGCAGCTCAGGCATTTTGACTTACAGCCTTTTAATAAATGATTATAATTTAAGGGAATTTCATTATCTAGTGAGAGAGTGGCAGATAATTATGCTATGTGGGGATGGCCATGTGTGTGGGTGCTTGGTGTACTCTATGTGTGCGTATAGGGAAATACTGTATGCATCCATGTATATAGCATAAAGGTTTAGAGACAGATGTTGACCCAGACAGGCTGTAGGCCTGTTCATGTCATGTCTGTTTGGTTTATTCAGCTTCAAAATCCAATCTCTCCCATTCGACATGATTTATGTTAGAGATATTTCAACCCTAACTAATGAGATCCCATTCTTTTGCAAACAAAAGCGTACTCCACCAATGACCATTAATCATAACATTAGACATTTTTTGATATACAAACTGGATAGGCTAACTAACAGTATGCACCTATATGATACACATACAGGTCTGCTTACACCGAAGCACTGAGGAAACACCAATTAAATAAAATAAAATTAAATATTAAAAAAGGTAACAGGGATACGATTTTCTAAAGATATGTCATTGTCAAAGGAATTGTAGTAATGACCATCAGTCCAACATTCAAAGCTTCTTTGATCCTCTCCCTATCAGCAGGTTTAATTACTTCCCCTCCCTGATACTTGCATGCATCCCTTGCCAGTATTCTGTCAAGCCTACAAGAAAGGATTTCTCACAGGCATCGAGCCTGAGAATCTTCCAATTTTCCATCTGTAACTTCAGCTCTTGAATTTGTGTTAATTTGATCTAATCTCCTTTGGTCAAAAAAAATTATTGCATTGGGGCTGTACGTTCTTACCTTCCCATGCTTTGTTCTCTGCATAGACACTGGTGTGGAAGCCAACATAAACCCTTTTCTCTCATGCATTGCTGAGTTACAGTGCAGCTAAAACCCTTCTTCTGGAAGTTCATATTCAAGTTCAAATGTCGTTGAAATCTTATGTTAGAATAATTTGCCTCAGGGTGATGAGGACACAGACAGAAAGAAAACGGGGACAGGGAGGTGTGAAGGAAGATGGGAGCGCTGAGCAGTGTTGTTTTTGACATCTGACATTTGCAGTTTCTGGTGGCTATGTTTTGAAATAATTAACTCATGAGAGATCTCGGTAAAGGGTGAGAATTGGTGTGTACGAGCACAGTGATAAAAGGGAACTTCAGACAGTCATGAATCTCTATGACATTTTGCTCCTGTAGCCACAACAAGAACTAAGGGAGACAGCACACCTTGGCTTTACCTCCAGTCATCTAAAGTACCTGCACTGTGAGCTCACTCACTTTTTATAGCTGCTTTAGTGCCTCCCAACTAGTTTGGCAGTGAGAATTATGACAAAATTATGACTTTTTCTCAAATTATGGCAAATAGACCTCTATTTGCCATAATAATTTGAAAACAGTCTAATGAGAGCCCCTTTCATCCAACGGATCATCACAACTTCTGCTCAGAATTTCAAATCCCTGCCAAGCCTTGCACGTTTACTGCAAATTTACAAGAACATGGAATGTTACAATTCACCTCACAACTCTTCAGAAATACTGCTTCAAAATCAAGCATTTTTGTCAAAATGATCACATAAAAACTATGAAATCCTGGAGGGACTGATCTCTCTAGCCCTATCACACTCAGCCCTTAAACACAATCCACACATCATAGCAAGCCAAGCTGGTAAACTGGGTTCACGTCAACAGACACTAGTGTTACGGTTGTCATTCATGCTAGCAAGGAATATAGCTTCCTCACAGTGTGAGCCTCCCTCTAGTGAGAGCCCCGGAGGTCTGTGCCAACCTGCATGACAGATGGCAGCACCATAAATGGAGTCAATTCAAAAGTTCTTGATTTAGATAAATGGAAGCATTTCTACCGGAGGAATCTTCAACTCTGTTACAAAAGCCCACTGCAGGTTAATTCAGCTTAGAACTTCTCAGAAAGACTTCAATCCTGAGCTCACAACAAAAAAAGCAAAGGGAAAAGCAATGTGTCAATGAATGTAACACAGCTAGAAGGACATTCTCCCAGTAGAGGTGATTGACATTAGCAGGCTTTGTTTCCACTTGTGCCCCTTTTTTGTTGTGAATGTTACCAGTAGTGGTGAAAGTAGATTGGTATTCTATCGTAGTACTCTTTATATGTTTTCATTTCTTTTCCTTCTCTTGGTTATTCAGTGCACCCATCTGGGGTCAGCCCTCTGATGTCCTAAAGCGATGGAGAGGGCAAAGAGAAATATGTCCTTTTTATAAAATATCATCTTTTTCAATTGCATTGCTTTTTGATACAGCTCCACTATTACTACCAATATACAAGGAAGGCTAATGTAGGTCTTTACTATGTCTACTATATTTAGGTCTAAAGTTAATCACTTGCTTGACTGCATATCTAAATGGTGAACAGATTATTTGTGGTAGTTGAAACCTTCTCTTCAAGCCATTGCACAGACAAAAACAATAACATTGAAAATAAACTTTTGCTGCCTATCAAATTTCTACCTGAGCCTGTACTGTATACCACCCAGCACTCAGTGTCCTCCCTCTCTCACCGCATAGTGCAGCAATTCAATAGTTTGTGTCTTGGCTTGACTGCATTCAATGTGTGACACACTAATTGCTGCCAGTAGTTAGACTACTACCTTCAGATTTAAAAATCTTTTTTTTTGAAAAACAAGCCACAACAAAACACATTTCAAAACAATTTCCTGAGAATCAATGCCAGGTTTACAGTACTGTGTTGGTTATCTTTGTGTAAAAACATGAGTCACACCACTCTGTCTTATAATTTCACTTCTGGTTAAAGATCTTATTTTACTGATGGGTTGTATTGTGTGACATTTAGGTGAATGGGAATTAGCGGTGAAATCAGGACTGCTGGACTAGTGAAGGTCTAAATGTTGAATCATGTAAGTGAGATAGGAGCAATGTGTTCTACGTGCATCATAATCATAAGGCCACTGGTCTCAACTTTCCTGTCTATGACCCCTTTACAAACATGCATGCTTGGTGATATGGCATCCAGGTGTAAATGCACTAAAGACACACTGAAGATCTGATTACCCAAACCACCTCCAGAGGTGGTCAGAGAGGGTGTGTATGAGCACAGTGATAAAAGTATTGTTACTTACAACACGTAAAGCCAATGTGTTTCCAATCCACACACAGTAACGTCATAAACGGAGTACACATTTGTCCACGGAAGGACATGCCAGTCAAACAGGTGGCAGGCAGCTCGGATAGCAGAACGTAAATATTGTGAGTGGGAGTGACATGTGTTGCAATCTGCGTTTTGCAGCAGAAAGAGAAATTTGATTTCAATGTGTAAACCAGAAGTGAATGTTAAAGTCTACCACCAGTATCACCCATTTCAAATTTCTCTCGGAAAACATTTTAAAAAAGTCCAAAAACGAGGCTCTGGTGTGCCAGGCTGTTCGGCTGTGTGTTTTTTTGATTGTTAGATATCAGCTGTCACACCTACTTTGCCTTGTAAACCAAAGATTTACTCAGACAGCTTGTTTGAAAATGTTCATACTGTCTGTGAGGTCAGTGGAGGGGGCTTTAAAGTCGTGTATAAACGCAATCCAGCTAAATCATCGGATGTGCAAGTTAGCGTGGCTGGCTAAGTGGGCAGCCATCACAGTACCATTTCAGTGAGTCTACAGCACTTAGCTGTAATGTCCCCTCCAAATATTATATTGCCTGGAAAAGCTGATGCTATGATGCCGCTTAATACCCATTTAGTCCAATAACATCCAGGGCTATGGCCATTCTTCATAGAGGGGAATTGAGAGTTGGAAGAGCGGTGAGTTTAGAGGAAACTGTTTGTTTCTTTGTGTGCCTATGTGAGTGTGTGTGCGGGTGTGATGTCCTCAAATGTGTGTGTTCTGCCTGTGTCTGAATGCCCACGTGTGTGTAGTAAATGTTCAGTAACTACAATAAGGGCTAAGGGAGGGCTAAAGTTTTGTGCTGGAGAGTAGATGGGTTTGGAGCCTATCCCAGCATGCTTTGGGCGGAAGGCAGGGAAACACCCTAGACAGGTCTCCAGTCCATCGCAGGGGAAACACAGAAAGACAAACACACTCATTCTCACATTTACACCTAAGGGCAATCCACCTGACTTGCATGTCTTTGGGATGTGGGAGCAAACCGGAGCACCTGGTGGAAACCCACACAAGGAGAAAATGCAAACTAATTAATTTAATTAGTTGAGCAAAAATGTTTTAAGTGAAAATGTAATATAAAAGAAGAGGAAATTCATAATAAACCACAAATGCTCAGTGATATTGGGAAGTCTGTTTAATAGAGATAAACCAATGGGTTACAAATCTCTTTAGCTGTTTAGTGTTTTTTTTTGTTTAGTTGGTAATAAAGTGAATAAAGTCTTTCATCCATTGTAATATCAATTCCTTTTGGCAAATTGAACTCATCTTGTTGGAGCCCATGCAGTTGTTAGTCCTGAGGTATAAAACTTCCTGGCTCCAGGTCCTGGCTTGTTAGCCACCTCAACTTGAACAAGGCTTACTTACTCTATATAAGATGATGTAAGATATACAGCAAGTAGTTAAAAGAGTATTTGTATTTTAATTATATTTTAGCAAATCAAATAACATACCATACAATATTTTTTGTTTAAAAGCATTCATCATCAAGCAAGCATCATCATTCATCATTAGTTGGGGTATCCTGGTGGCTAGGACATTTGTTGCATGGTATCCTCCCAGCAAGCTTTTGGTGTGCAGGAGGCGGCCAAGTTCAACAGCAACTCAAACAAGCACTAATTTTTCCCAACATTATAGTGCAGAAAAAAATATATATTTAGACAGCTTTGTAAAATGTTTTGAATTGACATCAGAAAGATATTTAGGTCCCAATTTCATGAGATGAGACTTTCATTTTGGCATTTTATTTACACAGGCTTTCAACGATGGTGCAGGCTGTCGTACTATTCAACATCAAAATGTTCTCTAGGCTGTCTGTCTCCACTGAACAACTGTCTAATGAGAAATGCAAAAAGATATCTTTTAAAAATGATCATTAATTGCTATGGAATTTTCACTGGAGGAGCCTTATAATTTGAGACTGGATAATTTCAAAATGTGCATTTTTTTTGTTGTTTATTTCATTTCATGTTTCATTTATTTCATCAGTTTGGCATTCAATCTAAATCATCCCCTGTATTTTTCTTATGCATTCTAAAACCTTTAGTGAGTTCAACCCCACAAGTGTGTTTCTCACTGGTAGATTGTCTCTCAGCTGGTATCCTGCCCTCAGCACCTGTGTGCTGCAATCAGTGTGCAGAGTGAAGAGTGAGTAGAGGCTCAGCAGCAGGAGGTGTGATCCTGTCCATGACCTTGACTTCCCTGCAGTCTCTGGGTCATTGTGTGGATAAGCCTGCAGCAAGGGAGAGAACAGTTCACTCACACTTTTGAAATTGAAATTGAATTTAATGATTTTAATGGAATTAAAATCCTGAACACCGTGCCTTAAGTGCCTTAACACAGTAGATAATGGAAGAGAGTGTGGCTGTTGGCACCTTGTATTGGCCACACACAGACATACAAACACGCTCACATTCCTTCCTCACATACTTTAGTGAATGACAGTGTTCAACTGCTTACTTAATTGTAGTTTATACAGCCTGAGAAAGAATGTCTGGCATTTATTGGTTTCCTATGTTTGACTTGAGGAATGAATGAGTATGTGTGTTGTGTGTCTGGATTAAGTATCTCTAAGGGAAGAGCAACATAGATGGTTTATTTTCCATTGAGTTTTCTGACTTGTTAAAAAACGTCTCTGATATACATTATTCTCTCAAATATCCCCTTGAATATTTATAGTTAAAGGTTTTTAGCTGAAACAATATTAGGGTTTTCCCCATACCATGTGGATATATACCAGGCGGATGCGCTTGAAAAATCATTTGAGATTTTGTGATGTGAAATAACAGAATGGATTTGCAGAAAGATATAACTATCCACAAAACAATTATAAACAGTAGACCATGGGAATGCACTTAGATTCACAAATTGGCTTTGGCCCACCAGATAATTGAAGCCAAGTGCACACATGGGTATACCAACTACCCATTGCACACTAGGTTAAACTGAAGTATTTTACTCTGCAATTATTTCAATAAAATAAGAATCCAAATTCTGGATGACTCTGGATGTACCCATATCCTCTGCATGGATTTGGAAGCTATGGATGTTAGCATCATCATTGCTGGAGATGATGCTTACACCTGATTTCCACTTGATTTAGGAAGACAGCAGGAACTGATTTACAACAGATTACCTTCCTACACATTAATATTTCATCAACTAATTTCTTAAATGTGGTCAAAGATCTATCAGATTGGCTTTCTTGCAATGGTGGAGATTGAACCTTGTGTCTTATGTCTTATGTCCAAAAGCCACAGGCAGAATTACCAACATCCATACTTCAAAATGACAGCCTGTTCATTTTAGTGGTTCTAACAGAAACACAAGAGTTTAACAAGTCTGTGTCTCCAGACCACATACACTAATACAATACTAATAACATACAAAGTGTACCAACAAGCACAGCAATTGAGTAATTGAAAGTACCTAGTGTACTTAGTGGTACTACATGTGTGGTTCTTTAAGGGACACTATGGGGTATTTTGTGGTTCTTTGAGGTTTTTTTGGGACTTGTGGTACATTGCTTTACTTAATGGGACAAATTGTGTGGTATTTGTGTCGTTGATGTGTTGTGTTGTCCATATTTGGAGGTACTTTGCAGTTGCTTATGATACTTTGGCTCATTCTGTCACTTTGTTGTACTATTTGAGTCTTAATTGTTCTATGTAATAGAGTTTGTGGTTACTACATTTTTTCTGTGTGTTGTGTGTGTGTTCTGGTGTTCGTTGTGGTACTCTTTGGCACTTTTGGTGGTCTTTTGTTTCCCTGTGGTTCTACTGTTTTACTTTGTGGTGATTCGAAGGGCTCCTGCCTCTTAGGTTCTTTTAGCCTCAAAGTCTCTCTTGGCTCATTTCTATTTCTTCTCTTGATACTTGCTCTCTTGATTTGGTCTGGGATAGCTGTCTGTCTGTTATTAGACACACAAGAGCAGAGCTGAAGATCTCAGTCTGACCATTAAAAGTGTGGACTTCAATCCCTGATCCAACCCCTGGATCACAAAAAAGACCTAAACGAAGGCGGTGTTTTAACAAGATGTGGCTGTACCCTTTAGTCTACACCCCCTGAACCTTCCACTATATCTGTCTGCCTTAATTAGATGTGCTTCTCTGACTGCTGCACTTCCAGAGTGGTTCTGGCACTCTAAAACAGGTAATCCCATGTCACCCTAAATAGAGATTTGCTTGGTGTCAGTGTCACTGGGCAAGCTGATTACGTCACATAGATGTTTTAACACCAAGGGGGTGACATGAAGTAAAGCATTCAACCCAAATCAATGCCGCCCACCGCATTTCCAGTACTTGCTTGTTTTGGGGAAACCAGGGAGAATCAAATATGAGGCTTTTGTGTGTGAGTGTGTAACCCGGGGCTCCAAGGCTCTTCACAATGCTGCCATAGGGACATATTTATCTCAGGATCAGCTTTCACAGCTCATTCCCTTTTTATATGTGTGTCTGTTTGTCTGTCTGTCAGAAGTTGTATACCTTTGGAAAGGATTATGTTTCATAAGGAGGCAGCAGGCAGTGTGACCCCAGAGCAGTAGGCTAATTTGATTGTGGTATGTGATATCTCTGTATAATTGTTTTGTTTGGAATAGAGCAGTCGTATTGGTGTACTTCTTTACTATCTAGATGCATATTGTAGAGTCCATCCGAGACCACCAACGCAGCTGTGAAATTTCACTCACATCTGTCACATTTTATTACTATGATCTCAGTGCTTATGATGTTTTAAAGCCCACCCCTTGCTTCTTCACGTTCCTTCCTTCCTTCCTTCATGCCTTCCTCCCTTCCTTCCATATTCACTTCTTTTTTTTTCAAAACCTACTTGGAAGGAACAAAATGCTCTTTTCCTTCAAACGCTTTTAATTCTAACATACTACAGTTTTCTCCTATGTTTTTTTCCGTCCCGTTCTTTTGACTTCACTCTGTCTTTGTGCTTCTCTGGAGAGAATGACAGTTGTGTAGAGACAACAGCCTCTGCGTTCACCTTCTTCCTCCTCCGTCTCTGTCGCCCTTCATTCCTCCTCTCTCCCTAGATCTACAGAACAGCCTCGGGCATGATTGACGGGAAAAATGTTTGTTGGGGCACAGGTGTTACAAATGACCTTTGTGTGTATGTATGTATTCCATTGTGCATCTGTGTGCATGTTTCTGCATACTGATTGTACACTGGCTGCTGGCCGTTTGCAGATAAAGCCTGGTCTTCCTGGGGCCCACTTGTAGCTGGCTGATATTGCCTTTCTCTAATGCTGGGGAGCTGAGGGAGTTTTGTAGACCCTTAGGCACCAGCCCAGCACAATTAAGAACAAGGAAAGCAGCATGTGTGCTGTGAACAGGGACTGATGGCCACAGTGGTCACCCTCCTGTTGTGTTTATTTTGTTTTATTGTATGTGTCTGGACAGTGTGTTAATTCTTACCTAAATTAAATATTTACGATTTTGTCCTGCAGCTGCATGGGTGGTTTGCCCCGTTTTGCATTTTGGCTAGTGTGTGTGTGTGTGTTTGTGCGTGTTTTTTTCATTTTTCATTGTTGGTGTATAAGCATAGTCTCCTTGAATTATGTCGCTGAATGTGTCTTGGCATTACAAAAGGTCCAATGATGGAATGTACATTGATAGTCTGCCAGGAGGATTTGGGTTGGGTGACTTCTAAGGTAATATGCAGAGAGCTACTGGTTGTAAAACATGCAGATTTCATTTGTAACATGTTAGTGATGAGCTGTCTCACTTACCCCCGTACATGCTGCCATATATTGTTTGTGACTTGTAGTGTTTGGGAGGGGATGCTGCCCTTTAAATCACACCAGAATTGTCTTTATAGTATTAGTTCATCCCTAGTAATACTGCTAGACAATACCACACTGTGGGTTGGATGAAATTCTCACCTACTTCACAATGTGTGAGGTGTTATAAATCTGGCTCAACTGTGGTCTGTGTGGGATTTATTGGTAGCAGTGGGAGCTCATCACTCTAGCTCTGTGGTAATTATCTGCTCTACAGGGCTATTGCCCCATTAAAACATGGCCTACTGAAGCCTGAAGGCTGTGTAAGCTAGTGATGTGTTCACAGCCACATGAAAGAACAGAAAAAAACACATCCCCCTGTTCCCACCAGCAATAAAACAGGTAAAATACCAACCGCAAATGACTGCAGTTACTGGACAATAATGTCACATTTCCTTCACCCTCTCTCTGTCTCTCTCTCTCTCTCTCTCTCTCTCTCTCTCTATCAGCCTGGTTGTATTTTACAGGTTGTATTGCTATTTTGCTATTTATTAATCTAGTAGTACTTTGCACAACTTTGCCAGTGCAGCAACACTGGAAAAGCTCTGAATGCATACTGTCTACTGTCTTCTCTACATTATATGTGTGGTCCTGTTATATTTTTGTCCTGCTTCTAGTGTATCTGCCCTGTATTGTGCACTTTAACTTTTCAGTAATGTGTTAGTCCTACCAATTAACCACCAACCAACCGCCTGTTGAGTTGACTGTTCCTGAATCTGACTTTGATTCT
>CABFOQ010024113.1:0-21645 GCA_900660455.1 Gephyroberyx darwinii
GCTGGCTGCTGCTCACCCACTGTGTCACAGCTAAAATGGAATCACTGTTGTGAGTGGCAGTCTGGGCAACTGAAGCCTGCTTCCCTTGGCCTGCTCCTTTGTTGCCAGCATTCACCTCACTTTACCCCTTAGGCAGGTGGATTTACATGTCTGGATGGTGAGCGAAGCCAGAGAGGAAATATATATGCTTGCATTGTCTCACACTAGCCATGGAAAGGCCTGTGGCATCAGGTCACAATTACATCACAAGCCAAACCTGCAAAGACATTATGTTCGATTGTTCGTTATAGGCTAATGGCTTCAACACTTTGGTGGTGTGTGTGTGTTTGTGTAGGTGTGTGTGTGTGTGTGTGTTTGTGCGCTCACCGAAGGATGGTCCGTTTCACCACCATTAAGCTATTACCTACTGCTACTAAACAGGCTATTACTGGTCTAGTTATTATTATTTTGTCCGTTGACGAATATACTGCAAGAAAAGAAGGACGTCTATCGATGGACAGGTTGTGCTGAGCAGCTTTTAAAAATGAAAAACTGTAATTTCAAGAATTTTAAGAATGGCGTTTTCAATTATACATTCCACACTCTCTTGCAATTTCTCACCTTCAGTACAGACAGTATGTTCTTCTGTAATAAATCATACATAAAAACTAAAACATAATCTTATTTGGACGTCCTTGGGGCATATCCATGGTCTAATATGTATCTATTCAGGGCACCTTGGTACAAAAAAGTTTGAGAAGCCTGGCTATACAGAGCAGAGAATCTCAGACCAAGTTTTGCCGGTCTGATTGTCTGATTGAGAAAATTATATTTTTCCATTGGCCTTTTGCTTAAAATCACATGGTAGTTATGGGTGATCCTACTTCCCCCTCTAGCTTGACAGATTTTGCTTTACACTCTCAAAGTGAGGGGCGTGTTCTTTGAAAGTAGTTGAGGTTTGTAAATGAATAATATGTGTAAATAATACAGTGCAGGTCTGATCAAATCCTAGTTCGTTTTGTTCATTCAGCAGCATAGTTTTGCAAAAAGCACAAGATGTTAGTGTTGTAGCGAGTGGTGTGATGGTTATTAAACATTGTTTTTCTATTTCCAAAATCAGTTTACCTTAAAGTCTCAGATTACTCTTGTAATTATGTTCCAAACCCTGATCAATTAGCAATCTTAGTATTCCTCCATGCAAAGTCATTTCCCAGTAGTTGTGAACCTTTATTATTTTGGCATATTTGAGGGCACTAGGATGAGTAAAATGAGAATGAATTCGTTTGAAAGACCATACGCACGTTTGGTACTGGTTCAACAGAATTATTTGAGTCTGTCTGACCTTCATCAATCATATCACGGATTCATGACTTTAATGTGATGGGTTTTGCGTGTTTTTTTCCCCCATTCATGAGGTCAAGCCTTTTTAGACGAATGTGTATAAGACACATTATTATCTTCTGTAAGATTTTCACACATGCTCATCACATGGCACATCACAAGAAAGGCTTAATGTTGCCTATTGTGTGTTTCTTTATGACTGCTGTGTGTGTTATATATTTTCCTGTTTATGCTGACATCTGGACAGAACTTTTTAGTAACTGGATCTATATGGGACGTGATCTTGCTTTGATTTTGTCTGGATTTGAAAATAAAAACGAACACACGCTCACACTCTCTTTCTTTCTCTCTCTCTCTCTCTCTCACTCACACACACACACACACACCCTCACTCACTCATACACACACCCTCTCTGTCTCTCTCTCTCTCTCACACACACACATACACACACACACATCGTGGTGCGAGTCTTTGAGACCTTTTCCATCCAAAAAATATTAAATCTGGGTAAATTTGTGTGGAATACAGACAGTTTGTCTTTGGAAGGGTGTGGTTTTGCTGACCAGTGGTTTAGATAACTGCTGAGAGAAGAATTGGCTCTAATGCCGTATGATTTTCAACCTTGATTTGTAATTGGTGGTCAAGTGTACACAAGAACGTCCGTTTGTCTCGCTCTGAAAACTCTTAACACATCTGTTGCAGTGCATCGGCACTACATAGTCATGTAACAATGCCTTGAGTTCATTATGGGAGTGGTGAGATCCACGAGGCAGTATGTTGTATTAAGATTTGCCTTCGTCTTTTCTCCCTTCTAAACACTGTGGCAGAACAACACATGATTTGGACAGAGAGGACTGACAGCATTGCCTAGCACTGGCCTGTGATCAGCCATCTCCACCAGCAAACTGAAGCTTGACCTGTACTTCATCACCAGCCACACAAACATCTTTGCAACAAAACATCATCTGACTGTGAGTACAAGTTCAGTTGTAAATGTATTTATGCTAATTCTTTTATTTCTGGAATTAAACAGTGACATTATGTACTAATGCTGTCCCACTGCTTTTTTAAACAAATATTTTGTTTCAGAAGAATAAATAAGTTAAAGCCAAATATATTTTACAGTTAGTCCCACTATTTATTTTTATTGCTCCTTAGTGTTTAATTACAATACACATTATAAAGCATGTCTCCACATGTTCAAGTGGAGTTTTTTCATATCTAGTTTAGCCACGTGTGTCATATGTGATTCTGTATATTGTCAGAAAACACTTAATCACTAAAGTATGTTAATAAATAAATAAACCTTTTATTCTCTAACTGACCGAGTGTAATTTTCCCTGCGATATTTCCATTGACATAGATAGTATTTGTTCACAGATCAAAATGAAGATGTTTTGCATGGCCAGAAAAGCCACGTGTTTAATCGTCATCCACAACGTTTTTTTTTGTTTCATTTCAGTTATGCTTAAGTATCTTAATATGCAAAAGAAATGAATGTAAAAGATGATATGAAAACCCTTTTTTTGCATAACAGTACTACTTGCTAAATAGATTCTTCTAATTTAGATTCTAACTGAGAAGAAAAGCATCAAAGTTGTCTTGAACATCGTTCAGCTGGGTCACATCTAAGTATATTCCTAGGATAGTTAGGAAGCGCCATCACAGTGAACACATGGCTAACAAAAGAGGCCTACTATCCTCTAAGCCCAGTGCACCACCTAATGGTGGTTGTTAGTGTTTCAGAAATACACACTTGTACTTTACATCCTTGTGGTAATTAGATGGGATCCATCTTAATTCTCTTTCACCATGGTCATGCAGAATCTCTTTTTAAGAGGCATCCAAAAGAACACTTTAGCTTGACTGTTGAACACATTTGGGTCTAATGTCAATATTATGAACATACAGATGGAGGAAAATGTATTAGATTTACAAAATCTATTACTGATAGCTTATTGTTTCAGGGAATTCCATGATAAATACTGTGTTGCTCTGTTCACAACCAGGATTTGTAATAATAAACATAGCTTTAAATTAATCTGTGACAAGGTTTTGTTTTATATGCACACCACATATTATAGTAGTCTGTAAAAGTGGGTTATAAAAAAATAGCGAGACATGTTGCAAGTAGTTTTTAATGCAAAAGAGCCTTTGCTGCATTTGTGATGTACTTGATCATAACATTTTAATCTATTACATATTTATTATATAATTAATTACACATTTATATTATTATATAATTACACTTATGAAAGGTCAGATTCTCTTCCTTCGTAGTCAAACTAGGTGAGCTCAAGGTCGGCCCCAAGTTGATCTTAGTTCAAGCAGTTTAATGTACACATGTGGACAGTCGAACATGTTAGTCTGTATCTAACAAGGCAACTGCAGGATCTTATATAGGCTCTCTGTATCTATTTCAAACACATCCTGGCTCACTATCGTTTCCATATATGTTTTGAGGACTCCTACACATGGGAGTCTCCCTATAGCCCTGCTGGGTATTCCAGTCCTAATGCCAGCTGTTTTCTTCCTTCAATATGCCAGGGACCATGTGGGCCCTGAGGGTCGAGTTAACCTACAGTGTACACAGTTAAACCATTTATGAATGCTCAAAAGATATCTCTAATGAATATAAATGATGCACAGTTAATATGAATGAGTTCATATACAATGATACAATCATACACAATACATTAATCAGATTCCATGTAATTATCATGTCTCAACTTAATATCTGAAACCCGTAATGTTAAGCTATTGTTCTTTTGTGTGCAATACAAATAATCAAATGATTGAGTTTTTGTGACGATTATATTCAAGGTTGTAGTGAGGTATACTGACAGATTTAATCCAGTTAAATAATCTAGTGAATATGGTCAAAGAGTTTAAAAGTCATGTGTGTTATCCCATGCTGCAGGTGACATCAGTTGCAAGGGGATGACCGAGCGCATTCATAACATCAATCTCCACAACTTCAGCAATTCTGTACTTGAGACCCTCAATGAGCAGCGCAACCGTGGGCACTTCTGTGACGTGACTGTTCGGATCCATGGAAGTATGCTGCGAGCTCACCGGTGCGTGCTGGCTGCTGGTAGCCCCTTCTTTCAGGACAAACTGCTCTTGGGCTACAGCGACATTGAGATCCCTTCTGTGGTCTCAGTGCAATCCATCCAGAAGCTGATTGACTTTATGTACAGTGGGATTCTGCGGGTATCTCAATCAGAGGCCCTGCAGATCCTTACTGCTGCCAGCATCCTACAGATCAAGACCGTTATTGATGAGTGTACCCGCATTGTGTCACAGAATGTGGGCCTGGCTGGGCCAGGAGGGTTCCCTGTTATACCAGGAGACTCTGGTCAGGATACACCCCGCGGCACCCCCGAGTCTGGCACCTCTGGGCCCAGCAGTGACGCAGAGTCAGGTTATATGCAAGCAACATCACAGCAAAGTGTGGAACGTGCATACACATCACTGTACTCCTACCCTGGTCTCTCTCTGCAGAATGGAACCCGCGAGCGCTCCCTCTACGTTAGCACTATGTCAACAAATTATGATCCGGCTCTCAGCACTCAGAAGGACCAGCAAGCTCAAGATCCACCTTGGATCACCCGCATCCATGAAAGATCTCAGCAGGTAGAGCGCTTCCTCTCCACAGAGTCCACTCACTGCCGCAAGCAACCCCGACCGGTACGCATTCATACAGGAGGCATGCACATAAAACAGGAGGCAGAAGATGAGTACAACTGCTACGATAATTTGGGGGACTGCCCAGATGATCCTGACCATACTGAGGCTGTGGAGAGTGAATCCAAGGGTGAAAGCTTTGACTCAGGGGTCAGCTCCTCCATCGGTACTGAGCCAGATGCTTTGGAGCAGCAGTCGTACCTGATGGGCTATGGGCGAGACGGGGGCGGAGAAGGGCAGCAAGGTGAAGTAGGCCCAGTGCAGATAGAGGTCAATGACTCCTCCCCAGAGCAAGTCCAAGAGACAGAGGATGGGGGCACATCCCACAGCACTAGTGACAGTAGCATGATGCAGTCCCTGCCAAGTGCCCCGCACTATATGCGCCAGGCAGAATCACACACCAGCAATCTGAGGATGCCACTCACCATGACCAGCAATTCCCAGGTGATGGGCACTGCTGGAAACACCTTCCTGCCCACTCTCTTTACTACACAGTCGGCTAGCAACAACAAGCCTTTCCTCTTCAGCCTCCCACAGCCTATAGGAGGCCAGCAGCAGCCCCAATTTGTGACAGTGCCACCCCCTGCAATGCCATCATTCCCAAACCCATTGCCGGTACAGCAAGCGTCAGCTCAGCAGCAACAGGCTGCAGGAGGAATGGGACAGGGGGAAAAGAAGCCCTATGAATGCACTCTCTGCAGTAAAACCTTTACTGCCAAACAGAACTACGTCAAACACATGTTTGTCCATACTGGTGAGTAATATTTTCTTGCTATTTCTTGTAAAAGTCAGGGTATTTATTTCGTAGTTGTTAGTAAATTATCATTATTAATAGTAGTAAGGAGCACTTGTAATAGCAGTAGTTGTAGTAGCAGTTGTAGTATGAAAGAAATATCTCTTTTGTTAGGAAGGGGAAGGATTTAACAGTGAAAGTCTACTGGCACAGTTTGTGTATGTGTTCTTAAGTGAAGTGAAGTGAAGTGAAGTGAAGTGAAGTGAAGTGATACAATCACACCTTTTCACCTTTCAAATCTTGCTTCATAATAACACAATATTAGACAAAAGGTATTCTTCACTGTTGTTATTGCCCAACAGATGTGGTAACAATGATGCAGCAACATTGTGACAATATTTCACCATGACCCGCTGCCAAGGTCATTATTGCGTTCATAATGCTACCAATGCCTGTCATTGTAATTTTCAAGGTTTGCCTAAATACAGACTCAAACACAACCTCAAAAATGTAATGAATTAGCTTATGGTTAACTAGTGTCTTTTCTAACACTTATATCCAAGGTAACATGCAGATATTAGTTAGTGGGCTCATGCAACACACCATTACAGTGTACATCTGACACGGACAGCCTTTAAATGACTAAATTGCCAAATTCATTGTTGCAGAGAGAAATAATTAGATCATAGCATATCATTTGATGCCATTATTTATTAAAATTAGGCTGCACAAATAGCCATTAACATTTACTGGAATTGACCGCTCGGCCACAACTACCCGTGGTATAATGTTTACTATATAACAGATTACCTACAATTGGCATAGTGGCAAAAGTAGTATTGGATAGTGAGTAGGGGGACTGCCCTTCAACAGGAGGACCCAGGTTTAAGTCCCTGCTGAAGTGTCTTTGAGCACGCCATTGAATCCCTACCTGCTCCAAGGCAAAGTTCAGTAGCTGACCCTGACCTCTGATCTCCTTGTGGAGTGAGGCTAGCAAAAAGAGAATTTCCCTACAGGGTTGAAGTATCATATTATTATCATTATCAACACTGAACTCATAGGATCTTCGGTATGGCCTCATGAGATCGAAGCATTCACTCAAAGCAGCATCAAACTCTGTAGACACACACGGGTCATCCAGGACCTTGTATGGTACAGCTAACTCACTAGACACTATGTTGACAGGAGAGACACATATGTGAAAGTAGTTTTCATCATGACAGACTAATAAAAATAAAAAAAATAGATGTATTTGGTGGATGAGCTTTTGTTGGGAATCTACAAGCAGGGCAGTGGTGTGTTTTCAGTATTTTTCCACTTAACCCCTCCTCTCCATGTGTCTCTGTAATCTCAGCGCAGGTATTCACAATGTTGAGGATAGCAGTTAACTCTTTCATCTTTATCAAGGAAAGTGTAGCAGTTCATAAAATGTTATTATTACAGTTGATACTTTAAATGGGTATGTTTTGTACTACTTAGATGTTGCCATAACTAGTACTAGTACTACTTTAAAACGAACCCTCCATTATTTTTATATGATGCTGCAGCATACAGCACCTAAGATCATTTGTATTATAACCACGCCGATAGTGATTAATTCTAGCCTAAGGTAAATTCCCATAACGACCAATTTACACTGCAGGCATTGAGTATCCAGTGTTGCTGCAGTCAGTTGAACCTGCCACACTGTTGGCGTTATGTCAAGGCCAATGGCAGTGTCCCAGCATCATTGAGTACCAAAATTTGGCTAAATTCAATTCTCAACGGCTGATACACTCCTCATATTTTTCCAGATGTAAATTAAGCCAAGAAATTAACCGTCTGCCTTCATGATGATTGATTTAGGTGCAGCAGGTCAAGCAACATGCTCACACTCAACCCACAGCATTCTCTGTTAAGCTTCCCTGCATAAACAAGCACAAGTACCATTATTGTGTTGAGAAGGAATGTTGTGGTTAGTGTGTAATTTGACTATTGGCTCTCACTTTGTTTGGTCTTATATTTATGGTGCAATATGGCTATCACTGTAATATGTAATACAGTCTTGCATTGTTATTTGTAACATGAGGTGAGATGATATGATAACAAAGAGATGGTGCAAAAAAGACTTAGAATAGAAATAGAAATATAATGGAGAGGTTTGCCAATGATTCATAAAATGTTTTTTCCATGAATGATGCAATTATAGTAAATATGAGACATTTTGCCTGAGACTGGGTCATCTATGTATTGATTGCACAGTTAGATAATTGTCAGAGTAATCGTGGCTGTTGAAGATTGTTAAGATTACACTGACATCGTGAAAATGCATGTCAAGAGAGTTGACTCACGAGATTGGTGTGAATCAACTTGAAATGTTCAAGGTTTCTGTGAGAGATGGCCACACCCTTGCACATGTTTTAACCTAATTCTGTCCATTTCCTTTTTTTCTCTTAATGCTTGTGTCTTGTATGTACATGCAGGTGAGAAGCCTCATCAGTGCAGCATCTGCTGGCGCTCGTTCTCCCTGAAGGATTACTTAATCAAACACATGGTAACACACACAGGGGTGCGTGCCTACCAGTGCAGTATCTGCAACAAACGCTTCACCCAAAAGAGCTCTCTCAATGTCCACATGCGGCTGCACCGTGGAGAGAAGTCCTATGAGTGCTACATCTGCAAGAAGAAGTTCTCACACAAAACCCTGCTGGAGAGGCACATGGCCTTGCACAGCACAGGTGGTGCTGTCACAGGGCTGTCGGGCAGTGCAGGTGCCGGTGGCCCAGTCTCCATTCCCATGCCTATGGCTGTCCCCGAACCTGGAGCTGGAGTAGTGGCCCTCGCCATGCCAGTGAGTGGAGGTGCTGGAGTAGGGGCTGGGGTTGGAACAGGAGTGGGTGTAGCTGCAGAAGCGAGCTGCCAAGAAGGGACCACCTACGTGTGCTCCGTCTGCCCTGCCAAGTTCGACCAAATTGAGCACTTCAATGACCACATGCGAATGCATGTCTCCGATGGATAAGTACAAATAGATAAACTTCTTTCAAAAAGAATGAAAAATAAAATGGCACTAGATTTTCCTTTTCTTATTTTGGGGTATGAAGAGTAATGAGTATAGACACTGGCACATTAAGTTTCCCAAAAAAATGTTGTTTTTTTTGTTATTCTAAAAGAAAAAAGATGGTGGCCTTAAGGCTTAGTAGTTTGATATTGATCTACTGGATGGATCCTAACTACAGGCCTCTAAATGTATGCTTTCCTAAAATACTGATTTATGTGTTGAACACTACCGAAAGGCCTACGAAAGAAACACATACACACAAACACACCTATAGTGTAGATATGTCTGTATGAGTATACATGTGCATATGTATGAGTGTATGTGCGTATTTGTGTGTGTCTGTGTGATTGTTTGTTTGTGTGCGTGTGCGTGTGCGTGTGTGTGTGTGTGTGTGTGTGTGTGTGTGTGTGTGTGTATACATTGCCATGGAACATTTAGCATGGCAGTTGTGAACCCATACTGACCAGTTTGGAAACTATAGATGTCCAAGCTTACTGTGGTATAATTTACAACAACAATAACAAAAAAATTCATCTGGGGTTGGGCTAAATATTCCCTCTAAAAATACTGATGGTCACAAGATTGCCTTCTTACATAAAATAAAAAAGGAGAGTAGTTAATTTGACACTGGGTTTTATTTATTCCTATGATATTAAGGGATTATAATGCAGCTGTTGTCAAGGTACCAATTTCAATCATTTTACTGAAATGTAACTTCCTGTCAGTGGTTGCAGGGGCAAATATTTCTCATATGTTTTATAATTCTTGTCCATGCATATTGGTGGTTAAGGTTAAGTTTACTAAATTAGGGTGTGTTGATGAGACAGTATTTGAGCAAAAATATTTCTTTTGTCTGGAGTTTGGAGTTTAAATCATTTGCATACACTGCCACTAATATCTTAAAAGACTGTTAAGGCTTGTAGACCTCTTCCATTTCAACATATAAGACATACAACATAAAAAAGACAGATTCTTTTGCTGACTTTTTTTTAGCCTTTTACATTCACAGTTTTGGCAGGCTTGAATATGCGACTAAACTCTCTCCTTCATAATTGCTGCTCCTCAACTTGCACCTGACTGTTATGGGATGTAAATTAAAAAAAAAGGATTTGTCACTTTAACTATTGTTGTTATTGAGTAGCCTACATGGTTATAATTTGATATCTCTAAGGGGTTCAAGTTAGCTGTTGATTGGAATAGTTCTAAAGAGGGAGGAATTTCATTTGAACCCAAGTTGGAAATAAATGCCATCCTGCTCAGTAGATCCTCTGTATAACCTGTTCATTACTATTGCAAAGCTATTTTAGCAGGTGGGAACTAAATGCATTACTGATGTATTAGCTCTCCCTGGAGGCACAAATGGCATGCAACGTTTTGAAAGGAAATACAGTTGCAAAGCAAAACAAGTAGCTCCATTGATGTTACACTGTTTTATGATATACCACAAGTTGCAGATGGACTTTCTAGACAATAGTATACATTCCTGATTTTTCTAAAACCTAGACACAGCATGTACAGAATAGATATGGAAGTTAGTTGGAGAAAGTTGTCATCCACACATCACATCACTTAAAGGCTCATCTCTGATATTTGAATTGTTTTATTGCTTTTCATCCAAAATAGGACACACACACACATGCGACTGCCTGCAACTGCAATCTGAGGGATTTGCTCATTTATGTGAGCAACACCCTTTGGCAGTTGTATTGTCGAAAGAATAACTAACCACATACAGCGGTCTGAAAATGACCTGCTCTAGGTTCAAAAAACAAAGTGCTACTTTGCACATTTTCTTAAAATGCCTGTGCTCAATATTTAATCGTTTTCTTTAAATGAACTTCTATGATTTTCATTTATTCAATTTCAAAGGAAAAAAAAAACTTTTTTTTAATCTTGATAAGTGGACTGCATTATTTTCTTGCATATATGTTGCACTGCTTAAACCAATAAGTGCACTACTGTTACCAGAGATATTATAGTTTTAGAAAAGAAGAATTGTTTTTTTTAATCTAACATTTGGTTGTAGAGTTCACATGTATTAGAATAGCTTTGTTCCAATTTATTCAATAAGTAATTCAACATTTCTTGGCTTTTGTTATTGCTTGCAATTACATATATACTTGTGCTGTGTTAATGCAAGCATTTATTTTTATTTAAATCTGTACCGTTGAGTGTGCTCGTCTCAGTTTTAACCTTTTAATACATTATTTTATGGAGTCAGTCCCCTATAACAGTTTCTGGATTACATATGTTAGAACAGATACAGAATTTTCCTATAAAAGCATCCAAGCCAAACAGCAACAACAACCACAATAATAATAATAATGATGATAATAATAATGATAATAATAATAATAATACATTTATATTGTGTGTGTAACATAAATGATATGTGTCCTAGAACACGGTTTTTGGGGATAATGGTGTGGGGAGGTGATGGAATGCAGCTTATTTGATATCTGTCAGTTGTGTCCCTTCCTTCGTGTTTGTATGTCTGTGGATGTCTGTGTGTGGTATATAGCCTAATCAAACTGTTGAAAAGTGGAATATCTGAACTGTAGGGCTTCCTTTGCAATATGCAGCGCAGGTACTATGAGAAGCAGCTCTTGTAACCTTTTTGGGCTAATAAAGCACCTGTAATATATGTTCTGAGATTTGACTAAAGGCTAGATCAAATACTATTTACTTACTTCCTTGTCCCCACATGGAGATGTTATGTTTAGCATTTGATGCTAAACTATCATCTGATTACTATTGGGTTACAGATCCTTATGGAGTCAGCATCAGAGATCTTACATTAATGCTCCATTTCTCACCATTGGAAATGACAAAACAGGGAAGTGATAAATACCATTTGACAACACGAAAAGAGAGAAATCCTGTATTCTGGTTTCTCCTCAACACAAAAAGGTACATAGAAAGTCATACAAGAAAAATATCCATTTGATCACTGAAAACACATGAGGTTAGTCCTCAGTAAAAGTAGCATATTAATTGATATCTGATTGGGTATGTTTCTTAAGGTGTACATATAAGCCTAAATTGTACGGTTCCTGTCTGTAGCTGTCGTTGTCAGGATGGCAATATTGCTGCATGCTAGTGCTATATTTGTCTCTACACAGCACGTGGAGGGTAATCTCTTGCCTTAACAGACAATGCACTAAATAGAATTTGTAAGCAACTGCCGAGATCTCTTTCCAACAGTATTGCTACACGTATGGCACACAGCTCACGATGTTGGTGTTTGTAGTCTGCTCAGTACAAAGGTTAACACTGCCAAACTAACATCATCACCTATTTGAAAGCAAAGGCAGAGATATTAATTGAATTGTTTCAGTGTAGTTTATGTATTCAGCAATCTAGCATTCCTTCATGGCACTCAGCTGCATCTCGCACTTGACCTAAATTTGCATTTTTGTGTAATACATATATCAAATGCACTATTGACTGTAGCTAGATGAGTACTCCTTAAATCAGCTTGTTGGTATCATTGGTCTAAATGGTAGGTTAAGTAGCGTGATGTGGGTTTTGAAATATTTGATTTCAGATTTACACTATCAGATGTTTCTCTATACTTTTTGGAATATCAGAAGTAGCCAAACTCAACATTATCTGGATGAGGGCTAATTGATTGTTCTGTGGTCAGTTGACCTCATGTATTATAAGATGTTTGATAGCAAACCAGGCTTGAAAGGGGAAGAACCTTCTCTCCAGTGTGTCACAACCTACTATAGCATACCCAGGCTTTTCTCCCTTCCCCCACTGCAATAGCATCACATGTTTTTCACTGTCCATAGTTATATATTCCTTATAATGCTTCAGCTACTCATTGTTGTGGTGCTTAATTCTCTTTTCTCAATGTTGCAAAAAGTCAGTTTAAAATTGTTGGAACTTTGCAACATTTTCCTGAAATAAGCCCCATTCTCAACTGTGCTTATTCTAGTTGTTAGGTTTTTAAAAAAAAAAAAAAAAAAGTCTAGACTTCATGTTTGCAAAGTGTATGCTACATATTTTCCAGAACAAAACGTAAAAAGTAGATAGCCTTGAGCCTGCAGCTATTTGTATTGTGTTTCAAATATATTACTGTTCATGTTTTGTTTATTTTAGTGTAGAGACACAGGGTCTTCATTGTTGTCCTTGCAGTGTGTTTAATTCATCGTTATACTTTATTTCAGGACTTACTCCTACATTTTTTTTCTGGTGATCATAGTGATGTTGTTTATACGTAGCTTCATGTGAGTGGATAAAGGATAGACAGCTATTGAGTAAGATTTCTTTGTGTGCTATACATGCATATATTCTTTGCATTAAGATGAAAACGTGTGGAAAACATCCTTGGATAGAAGATAGTAAGCGTGAAGGTCATGTTGAGTAAGGAATAGGTTCATTTTTCTGATGAGGATGTCTGTCTTCCTGTCCGTCTGTCTTTCTGTCTGACAGCTACCTAACTTCTGTCTACATACATTTAAGTCAGATTTTTATTTAAGCATGAACTAAGTCACAGAGTTAAGAATAATAATTACAGAAAACACATGAAACCATTCAGATAATACTTAACTGCATTTCTTTTGTCCTACTACAGTACACATAAGAGTGAAATAAATAACTTCTAATAAATATACTATATATATAAGAATCACCATCTCCACACAGATAAAAAATACATTTTCAGATAGTTTGATAAAGAAATAAATGCAGCTATAGTATACCTTGTGGGATATAGGGAATATGCCTATCAAGTGCCTATCAGTACATACAGCAACTATACAGAATATTCATAGTTTTTCTCTCCTACATTGCACATATACAGTATATACACAATGGTCTATTAAATATATACTATTTATAATACTACTGCTGAAACCTGTTGGTCATGAGTGCATCCTAAGAGAGCCCTTTAAAATACCTGAATTTTTCTATTCATGTAAAGGCTACACCTGAAATTTTTCAGGTGTAGCCTGAATTTTTTTTTACATTTTTACAATATGGAGGATTCAAAGATAGAAAATAAATCACTAATGTTTTGGGGGTTGTTTATACTGTAGCATAAGGAGTAATAAGGACACAAAAAAATGTAAAAATAAATAAATAAATAAATAAAATAAAACAGAAAAATGAAAATTGAAATTTAAAAGAGAAATAGGAAAGTTGAAATGGCAATTGAAAATTAAAAGTGAACTCTAAATGCTAAATGAACATTTCCTTCTTTCACATTGCTCTATCTCATTGCCATTTGGCATTTTACAACTGCAACTTTTATTTTCATTTTCCTTTCTTTTTTTTTTGCAAACATGGAGGCACAAACCATGCACGTTTGGGGAGAGGGCACTGGCACCTTATGAACACCAGAGGGAGCCACACTTCAACTTGAAGAGTCTGAGTCGGGGTTCACACACTGCCTGGCACACTGCAACCAAGGAAAATTCAACCCAGAATCAACTTGAAGCTTGTATTTCTCCTTATTTTCTTTGTTGAATATCACCATTCTCCACATAAGTGTATAAGAGCAATTTTCATGGTTGACTGGGTTTAAGAAGTCTGAAAACCCAAGATATAATCTTTAAATTAAAAGTATATTTGGAATTTGGAATAAAAAACAAAAACAAAACGCTTTTATCCAAAGCACCTAACAGGCCTATGAATGTATTTGTTCTTAGTTTTGTTTTATAGTCTTAGCAGTGTTAGTGCCACGTGCTACGCAGGACCACTACCTACTGAGCCACACACAATTTTGGTCTGATATTTTTCTTTGCTGGTCAGGCACCTGTGTTGATGTGGGGGGAAAATCTCTCCACTGACCCTTAAATTAACAGGAATACTGGGTAGTTGGCATTAGGAGTTTGTGGTGCCCATTAATAGTTGGTTACAAAGAACACTATGTGTCCTTTGACCTTGATGATAGTCTCTTCCAAGTGCAATCCCATGCCCAATTTCCCCACAATGATCATTAAAGTTTCCTCTTATCTTATCTTAAGATGGTGGACCACGCCTTCTTGTTTACACACAGCTTGAAATTGTAAAGGGCAAGCAATGAGCAATGTGACAGTAGAAATTGGTCATTAAAATGAGACTGGCATGAGATTTTGAGTGCTCACTTGAGTTGAGTGTAAATACTGGAACAGTGAACATACCTTTTTGGCTGGACACACACACAGACACACAAGCACACACACACACACACACACACACTCACACACACACACCGTATTTGCAATTTGGACAAGTGGTGGGTTAAATTCATTTGAAAAACATTGGAATAATAACCATGCAGCAAGTTGCGGGACTCAGGCTCAGAGAGATAAAAGGTATTGGGATTGCTTATTATACCGTCCCCCATGGACTAATTACCACAATTTTCTCTCAGACCTTATCCCTGGTTACTCTCTGCGCCAGATTTGAAAATGTTACCACTCTGTTCTTGATTTATATGGCAGAGCTGAGCATAACAATTAAAATAAACAATCTTTTTTAGTTAAAGCATTCCTGTAAAACCCATCATAAAGCATTTTTGTCATTCATAATGATGAAGCATTTATCATATCAAAGCATAGTGATTGCCTTTATTTTGAATCTTTAAATCCTCCATAATACATAGTTTTCAACCGAGTAAATAGGAGAAAACAGCTATGATTAACTGATATTAAATACACATTTTGAAGGAGGTTTAGTTTCATAGACATTTTAATATTGAAAATAAAGCATTAAATAGGCAATGCGATATAGCTAGTCCCTGTCATCCAACTATCATACCATAACACACACAAGAAACACAACTGGATTTTAAAGTAGGGCACAGCTAAGCTAACCATAACAACGTTATATTCACTATGACGCTTTCTCCATATGTGCATTTATTACACTACCCTGTTGACTTTTTTATTAAAACATCAATGTCAGTAAACTACCAGAGTATGTGATCATGGAAGTTTTATTAACAAGCTAGAATAGCACCTCAATACAAATTAAGCATGCAGTCATGTTTAAACAGCCTTGCTTAGGGGAGTACTTTGTTTTTGATGGAGCACAAATTATATTTTAAGTGTCCCTCAATAACAGGTTTGAACACATGGTACATTATCTTTATTTTATCATAATGGTGATATGAGACTTGGATGTGATTTAGCCTCTAAAGACTAAACATTGAGCCTGTTCTGGGAGGTCAGTTGTGATAGTCTAGCTCTATGAAAAGATTAGTTATAAAAGTGTGCAGCATAACTAAAATATGCATTCCTGTAAAGTCCAGAACATTCCAACACCTAGTCTGGCGTTCATTTTCCACACTTAACTAACTTAATATTGAGGATGATTTCCAGCGCTTAAACATTTTACACATCTGTTGGGTATTTGATCATGTAGTAGCAAACATTGCCCAGCATATTCAAGTTTATATTTACAGAATAACGGCTCAAATTTGTATTTCCCAAATAGATCTGATTGTTTTATCACATCTTGATGTTTATTACTCAGTATCACAAAAATCTGCCATGATATCATGAACTTCATAAGCTTAAAGGACAGCTTATGCTTGTGTTGACTGTTCTAGGCAACATGCACTATGTATCATTCTGTTTTCTCTACTTAAATGTATGTTGTCTCTCTGTTTTGGGGTGTAGAGATACAAAAAGAAAAAAAAAATGTTGATGCTATTCTTTATCATGATGTTGGTCAATGTCTCAACCAACATGTAATCTGCCATAATGGACATGCATATTTTCATTGCAAAATTTAGTGTAGTGTTCCTAAAAGGGTTGGTGGTGGTAATTTTGTTTGTAAGATGGGGCCATGCTAATCATTAGAAATCAAATGGAAATACTTGTATTCGATGATGTTTGTTTTCATAAACCAAAGAATGGTAAGATAATTTAGGCTTAAGTGTTTGAGTTTTATGGAGAAAATAACATTCTTTTCTAAGTGTATGGTTACCAAGGTATGGGTTCCTATGATCTGGCAAGATTCCTAAAGTTATGGTTTTGTTTGTTTGTTTGTTTGTTTGTTTGTTTGTTTTTCTCATGGCAGGGTGCTTGTGAAAATGCATCTATGTTTTGTCACTTGATCACTATTGGTTGTTTGTAGTTTTGTGGTTGTGTTAATTTGCCTATTGTAGACCAAAATAGCTTTTTATAAGAAATGCAACAAAACATAAAAATGAATTTGACGCAGTAGCTGTGATGTAAACTATCGCATGTCAAAACATGTATAAGATTGTAAATGTTGCATTGTTCCTCTTGACAAAACATAATACTAAATATTCATTGGTTATGTTTTCTATACACACACATTTAGCCAATCAGTGTAGTCCTCTTCAACGTCACAATCAATTATATTTAATTAGTTTGTCTTTGTTGGACACTAACTGTTTGTTATACCAGTTTTTATCAAATATCTTTAGGATCTGACTGATATTCTAAGGCTATCCCTAAAATATTATTCTAACATTGTAGACGATCACCAATTTATACTTGAGATGGACCAAGATGTTAAGTTTGCACATATTTGTAGGTAGTTTATTAAGCCAAAAAAGAGAGAATAATGATACACAACTTTCAGTCTCAACAACTTAATTCAGATTTAGCTGAGGCTCATTTTACAGTCCTTCATGTTCACTGAAAAGCATTAGAGCCAGCCATCACTTGATGATTGATTATGGTTAAAAGTATTTTCAAGAAAAAATAAATAAATTAAAACCAAACTGTAAGATGACTTTAAACATCATGATGTGGTCCAAATGTGTGATAAGTCAGTATCATTGGAAATGATTACAAGACAATATATTTTTGTAATAGCGACACGTCATCTGAAAGCAGAATGTAAACCCTTTGGCAAATTTATTCACAATATTTTGTTGATGTAAGGGGTAATTCTAGGTGAATCTGCTGTATATTTTTCATCCTGTATGTTCAAAATATGAAATTTGATTAATTTGGGCCATGTTTCACAATCTGGAGTAAAGATGGCATTTGTTAAATCTTGACATAAGATTTGTTCAATTACAAATCAGAAATTAAATGTGCCCTGGTTTATAGAAGCTTA
Organism: Gephyroberyx darwinii; assembly: GCA_900660455.1. Classification (NCBI taxonomy): domain Eukaryota; kingdom Metazoa; phylum Chordata; class Actinopteri; order Trachichthyiformes; family Trachichthyidae; genus Gephyroberyx; species Gephyroberyx darwinii. The sequence goes on from CABFOQ010024113.1 coordinate 17,809, forward strand.
GGTTTTGTCATCTGACGTTCAAGCTTTTTGCTGCCATATCTTGTATGTAGATGCTTTTGTAAAAATGCACTTGAGTTGAACTATGAGATGTGCTTATGAATATGTGTATATTTTGTTAGGCTTATTGCCTACGTTAGCTTGCTATTTTATTATCTTCCTAAAAATACTTCTCCTATACAGATATGAACTTGGCAGAAGTGGAGCTGTTGTAGTAAAGGTAGTTAACATCACAACTAAGCAACCCTGAAATATATGCTGCAGTAATGTGTTTTCAGTTTGTCCTTGTTAATTTATGCTCCAAGTTGGTTTGTATTTTATTATTATTATTATTATTGTTATGAAACAAGCTTGTTTGAAATGTATTGACTGCTGTTTTGAAATAGGGGATAAGGTTTTTTAATGTATGTGCAAGGAAGTTTTATAATATGACTTGTCAAACACTGGACTGGAGTGAGTTTTCCAACATTTCCAAGTTGAGAGAGAGTTGTATTTGACAGACATAACTGCACAGACGACATCCCTTAGCACAGACATGACCTGAGAGATGAAGCACATCCTTCCAGCTGTACTCAGATAGCCACCCTTCACATTCAAAATAGGGGTCATATAGACGTGAGAGATTGGAAATTTCAGCAGTGCTGTTTAATGGAATTGATTGGGTGATGGGTTACACACAATAAGAAATATTTATTAGGTTTTTCTTCCAAATTGTTGCATGGCATGGACCAGTAATAATTGAACAAATTGCGTTATTTCAGTAATTTCCTAAAACAAGAGTACGGTTCCAGAAGGGATACCACTTGACAGCTATCCAGTAATCAACATCGCCTGGTATGTGAAGCAGATCTTACCGTTGAGTCTCATTACACCAACCACCACTTCCCAAACCAGAAAAGAGATTTGCACTAGACTTATTTTGGTCTTCTTTTATCAAAAGCAATATAATTCAGATCACTCCACACATTTCTAAACCCCAGTATCTGAGGGTTGTCTGCCCACGATGGGAATGCTGAGTAAATGGTGATATTTGAAAAGTTCGGATTTGAGCATTTTTATATAAAGGTGCAGAATTGGAGTATCTTACCTTTTAAATGCACGTGAACTTAGAAATCCACACATTGTTAATAACTGGGTTTACCCAGCAATACCCCCGAGTATAAGTGTCCAGATTTGAGGGGCATTAACGCTGTTGTTTCCTCCTGTGATTGTTTTGGACAAATCAAACAGTTCTGGCAAATCTGAAGTGAGAGGCAGGACGTACGAGGGGAAGGAATCATTTCTCATACATTAAATGTAAAATGTCTTCATCATACAGCCATTGATTAATGGTAGACAACGTGTAGACAAGATAGTTCAAGATAATGCGATACCAAAACATAAGCCCATGTTAAAATGTGCAAATGTCCACTGACGCACACACTTATATTTTAAAACAATCGTGTCATATCTCCGCTTGGTCACCTTGAGTGCTTTTTTTCTGCGATGATAACAAAAAAATGCTTTAAAGTGAAACAATAATGAAATACTTGTTAGAAAAAAGATTGATTCCAAATGCATCTTTTGTTATATACACACAGCATCATTGGCTATGTAGAGAATTTGTGTCCACCAAAATCATAATTCATCCTTTTTAGTGAGGTCATTCATAACAGGAGTAATTGCAGGGGATGAAATTGTTGACCTTATGTCTTTATTTTGTTGATTGATAAGTGTAAATCTTCAATAATTCATGACAGCAAACTTCACCATTTTATCTGGACGTAGTAGCTTTCCTGTTTTCACCGCTTTGTGGTGTTGTTGAAAGATGTTGCGGTTTGTCTAAATATGTTGCGTGTTAGAGGAAGCATAAGTATGTGCCTTCTTGTAATCTCCTTGGTGAGCTTGTTATTATTGAGAAGCTGAAGCCAGCCAATTGTGTTTGCACTAAAACCAAATTGCTTTTGTGATGTAGACTATTTAAGCAAGCTTGTTGCGTCACTTTAACCGTACAGTATGCATGAGGGTGAAATTGGTAAGTCTAGGGCTAGAGCTCTCATCTGTTGACCTGTAAACCAGTGCAGCTTAGAGGATCTTGTGAATATATCTTGGCTTAGTTTTGCATTCAGTTTTCAATTCCATCTCCTTACTCGTCAAGTTTGTCATTGGCAATTTCCACAGTTAAAAAAAAAAGAAAAAAAATAGCAAATAATACATACCATGAATACAATACAGCTTTTATTTTCACATGCCACAGCTAGAGAGCTACACAACTGTAGTAGAGATATTCATTTCTCTGAATCCATGGGAATGCATGAGTATATGAGGTCGCCTCAAGACTATTGGTCAAATTAATTTAGGTTGTTTTTGAAAACTTGTATTTATTACTTATTTTGTTGACATCTAAGAGAAAGGCCTACATGCTTTGAGTCTTACAAATGCACCTTATTCATGTCAGTCCATGTGGAAAAGGCTGACGATGTAATATCTCTGATTTAGCACCTTACTACACAGCATGTTTTCACTTTATGCCAGTTTAGCTATTCTTCCATGCGTATGATTTCCAAAATAAATCTTATATTTTGTGAAATTGTTTAAAGGGATGTGCCAAAGTTTGGAGGCGATCTCCCAAGTGTTTATGCTTATCAATTTATTTTCCTCCTCCTTCAGTTATAGCAATGGTATGTCAAAACTTTCCTATAACAGTGTGTGGAATCAAGTTATTTCAGCAGACAGTATCATTACTTGCCATTTTACAATAAGCCCTGTATTTCACATATATTTACCAGTGATGTGTATTTGTTATTATAAAGAAAATAGCCGTAAAGCTTCATTATGTTACATAATATTGTGACTTTTTTCGAAAAACTGTGAAGACTTATCTTGCATATACTTTATACAGAAGTATTAAGCCTTAATACAAAAGACTAAAAAAAGTGTGGAAGAATAAACTGATTGTTGCTAAGTAAGGATGATTTTTGTAAATGTTACCAGCACTTTTTTTGTAATTTTCACTCTCTGAGGTATTGTACAAGTTCAAGCTGTTTGTGAAGTTTGATTATGAAGGAATAAAAACTAGTACTTTCCTGTACTTCACAGAAAGTCATGTTGCTGTTGTCTGTTTCCATGAGACTGTTTTGTGTGATTTCTTATAAATAAACTGCCCTGACATATATAAAAAATATTTTTTTTCTTTAAAGGTCAAAATTTATTGCAACATCAGTTGCACCAGCAGGGTGCTCCGCCAAAAACTACAAACTGGCTTCCAATGAATCCATGAAAAAATATGGGGATGGCGGCACCCTGAAAGATTTGACCTCAATTGTACCATATTTTTATTGATTTTATTTGTTCGGCTAACACCTTATGCATAAGTATCGTTTCTTTTGGAGGGCTGCCATTCTCATGTTTTTGATGGATTTGTTGGAAGCCAGTTATTGTAATATCTTTGGTAGCAACTTCCCACCTGAGGAAGATCAATAAAAGCGATGGCATGGAGCTTAATATTGATACAGTTACACATATTTACATGTGAGAGCTGCCCAGTGCAGCCAGCTGGAAGAAAGAACTAAGAAGAAGAAGATAAAAAATAGTGGAAGAAAAAAAAAGAAGAAATATAGAAGCAGGAACTCTATGGGTCTAGGCACTGAAATCCTTCTGGACAAGTCACATTGTTTGTGCCATATTCAATATATAATCAACACCTTGAAATACGTCACATATTTGCCCAAAATGAGATTATCATGTTTCTTCAGCACCACCCTGGATTCAGTCTCACAACCTTTGGTCCCAATGGCAAGTCATGAATTCATTGCACCAGCTGAGAAGTGGATGGACTAGTGGTTGTTTCACACTATGACC
>CABFOQ010024114.1:0-28970 GCA_900660455.1 Gephyroberyx darwinii
ATGCCACTGATTTCTAACTCCATGGAGGTGTGAAAGTCATCCTCTGTTGGAGACAGGCAGGCAAAAGCAGCCGGGCAGTGTGCGACTCTGAGCAGGCATTGGAGACTCACCATGGATTGGCTGATGCTTGCAGTAGAGGGCTTACAAGATGCATCTATACTTTACAATATGCAGTTGAAAAGTTTTCTATAAAGCATGCTTCTCAGCTCATCACACAAAGGGTGAAAGAAAAGAAAATGAATTGCATCTTCAATTTCTCCCAGATCACATAGCAGACAGAACCTGAAGCCTACCACTGAACCTTCTTGTTTCTGTAGGTAATGGTAATGCTCCTGACCATAACTGTGCATAGAGATCTTTGGCTTTTGGATAGGTTTTAAGTGACAAACATCTCTGACACATAGCTGTTCTTTATAAGACAATATATCCTTAGTTTGGGTTTATTCCAAATATCAACATACCATTTTCTTTATAAATAAGAAATAATTTATTTTTAACATCCTATATTACACAGTTCTCGATGACTCAATTCTACTTTAGTGGTCCATGGATAGTTATTCAAGGTTTCCCAAATGAATATTCTTTTTTTCTTAGTTAAAGGTTAAGCATATTTACAGTCTGTTCCAAAGAAGAAGAATTTCATATCATATAGTTCCCACCCCATATCACCACAGACAGATTTAATGTGAATATAGGAACTCCCAAAAAATAGCCTATACTGATCAGTATCACATTTTCTTAGACTCAACACCTATGCACACAATTTGTATGTATATATGTGGTATCTTAAATCTTTACAGGCTCTCACCTTTAATTCTGATCCCAATCCTCTACCAGCTGAATTAGTGGACACACATACATCATCTTTAAAAGCCACCTGACAATCAAAACAAGCCAAGGTACTTCTATTGTTTCCTACATGACCAGACCAAAATGCAATAGTAGTAAATCCACTTCCATCCAGTTCTACAGTAGTGTTTTCTGAGGGATAATACTCAAGATTAAACTCCTGTAGCCATAGCCATAGCAAAAGAAGACATCAGCAGCCTAAAACTTCACAGAGGTAACCTGTACAAGCCTGCTAAATAAGCGGTCTAAATAACAGAGGCAGCATGCCACCTTGTGGAGATTACTTTTACTGCAGCCCAGTTATTCTGGATCAGGAATAAGGAAATATCGGTTTCAGCGTATGCTAAACGCCCAACAAATAATATTTAATAACATATATGTTTCTTAACATAATAGAAGAAGAGAGAGAGAGAGAGAGCACCCAAATCCTCTCAGGTGGGGTTATACTGGGCAGAATCTTATCAAGTGCGGATATTTATTTGGGTGTTGTTGAAATGTAAAAGTTTGGGACGCCCTCCCGCTCGCTGTGGCTCAGCTTCCCAGCAGCGAGACAACATGTCACATGAGATGGGACTGGTGGTGTGTCACGTGAGTTCCCATCTCTGCAATATGGCTCCAACTAGCACAGAACAAAACATCATCGGCTGACTGACTATCGTCTCTCTTTGCTGACAAGCCTGTAAACCAAAATGGAACAAGTACACGTTGTTGCACAGCATCTTCTCAATCTGCAATGTTAATATACTCCCAAGTTCAACATGCATGAAACTGGCCGTGCACCGTTAGCTTAACGTTAGCTGTCTCAGAGGCTAACAAGTGGTGAGAGGTGAGCTAAACAACATAACGTTAAGTATTAAACGCTATTGTTGACAGTTATTATTCTGTGGTTATAGCGAGGTTCAATTGAAATTGTATAGCCGTGTCTGGTCACTGTTATTTTAGCAGTATACGCTGTTTTTGGGGTTGTTTTTTTTGCTTGCTATGAATTATACGTAACGTTAGCTTGTTGGTTTAGCTAGCGTTAAGTTGTCGCTACTTCCCTAACTGCGAGCCAAACGCATCTAAAAGCCTCATTAACCCCCCGTTCAACATCAACATCACCGTGCCAGTATTACTAGCGTTAGAGTGAGTATTATTAATTGTGCATTTTTGATTGAGTCTTATTATAGCTATAGTTTCGCCTAGGTTAGGCTGTCGCCTGTCTCGGGACGTTTGTCATTCTAACGTTTAACTACTACATAAAAATCACCAACCTCACACATTTGTGAGGACCTGTACTATCTGAAAAAGTTACAGTTAGCATCAGTAAGTTTATACTTGGTGGTTTCATTTTTTTCTAGCAGCATGCCACTACATCCTGCATTATGAGAGTATATTTCCTGATTGGGGTAGAGGCAGTTCAGTCATGTGAGCAGAGCACAGCTTCAACACTCAGAGAGGGACTAGTAGTCATGTGCATTGAATAACCTGGCATTACTCATTTATTCCAGCAACCTAAACGTAACCTCTTCTACTGTAGAAAACAACTAACCTCTTATTACTTGTAGTTTTGACTTAACATAGCTGTAGCATTGCCACAACAAGGAGTTCATTGTTAACTATTAATTTCTATTTTTCATTTGTTTTTGTCAGAAGTACTGGCAGAAAAACAGACCAAGGCTGCCCTTGATGCCACTGATTTCTAACTCCATGGAGGTGTGAAAGTCATCCTCTGTTGGAGACAGGCAGGCAAAAGCAGCCGGGCAGTGTGTGACTCTGAGCAGGCATTGGAGACTCACCATGGATTGGCTGATGCTTGCAGTAGAGAAAGACTTGGGGGTTGACCGACGGCAGCTAGGCCGAGGTCCCCGTCCCCAGGAGCTTGTAGCCCTCGTCCCTACCCGCTGGGTGGTGAGCCTGAGGGAGAAGAGGGTCATGCGCTGTGCCCGCTTTGACAGTGTCAGTGAGGCAGAAATCCGCACATACCTTCAATGTTCCCAGGCAAAGTTGCCTCCTGGGTGGACACGAGTGTGCATTCAAGGTCTGAGGAAAAGCAAGCTCAGCTACAGATTGGCCAGAGATCCATGCTATCAAGAAATGGAAGTCATGTCACAGGATTCTTTCATCAAAACCATGCAGTGTATATCACAGCGGAATGTCAGGTACCGTACATGCTTATCTATTTAATCAATTGTTGTGAAATGTAGCTAGACTAAATACCTTTTATCTTGGCAACAGTCCCTTAAAGCAAAAAGCTTTGTAAAAAATCCAAAAATGGTTAGATGTCCCTTTAATGCCTTGTTTGCAGTAAGCGTAAAGTTTAATTATAATATGGGAATTATATGTCAGTCTGAATTGCCTGAATGAAATAAAACAGTTGCACTGATTAGGTTAAAACATGGTTCAGTCAGTGACATGGTTTTTCTTCTATTTCAGGAACCTATGGCGTGAAGCTCATTACAACCTTGTGCAGCCATATGCAGGGGCCACTGAGCAGATGCAGGTTGCAGCTGTTGATGCTGTGCGTCAAGCCCTGCAGAAGCTCTTCAATTCTGCATTCATTTCGACTGACAGAGTCTCACCATCCCTTTCTCCAGCTAGAGAGAAGGAGAAAGAAAACTCTTTCCCATCCAGTTCCTCTTCCTTTTCCAAATCCCAGTCAGACAATCTGTGTCCTAATGTTCTCCCTGCAGAGTGTCTTCTGGAATCAGCTGAAATGCTCTATGTGGTTCTGCCCTATACTCAGTATTCACTCCATGATATTGTCTCCTATAGCCCAGCCAAGCTTGCCAACAGCCATGCCAAAGTATTGTTCATCCTCTACCAGTTACTAATAGCCTTGCAGGCGTGTCATGCAGCAGGGCTGTCTTGTGGAGAGCTCTCCCTGCAGGACATAGCAGTAGATGAGCAGCTCTGCAGCCGCCTCAGGCTCAACCTAGCCCATTATGAGGAACTAGGTGCAGAAAGGGAAGCAGACGACTATGTTACTGGCAGACAAGTGCCAAAAAGCATCCTGGCAAGGGACAGTGCATGTGTGAGCAGTGACAACAAGAGCCTTTGCAGAGACTGTTTTGATGAGCTCAAGGCTCTGGTCCTGGACTGGGTCCATGGTCGAGTCAGTAACTTCCGCTACCTGATGGAACTGAACAGGTTAGCAGGAAGGCGAGAAGGAGACCCTAACTACCACCCAGTGCTGCCCTGGGTGGTAGACTTCACTGTGCCATTTGGAAGATTCCGAGACCTCAGGAGGTCCAAGTTCAGGCTCAACAAAGGGGATAAGCAACTGGACTTCACTTATGAGATGACCAAAGAGGCTTTGGCAGCTGCAGGGGCTAACGGTGGAGGGGCAGGAGGTGTCGGGGGAGACCTGGGTGTTTCTGTAGGTGCTGGTGGGTCTGGACATTCTGACCACCTCCACGTGCCTCATCACATCTCAGACGTGCTCTCAGACATTACCTATTATGTCTACAAAGCTCGACAGACACCCAAGTCAGTGTTGTGCAGCCATGTGAGGTCTCAGTGGGAGCCTAATGAATACCCAGCCAGTATGGAACGCATGCAGAGCTGGACCCCGGATGAGTGCATCCCAGAGTTCTACACAGATCCCTCCATATTCCGCTCCATCCACCCTGACATGCCAGACCTGGATGTGCCTTCATGGTGCAACTCGTGTGAGGAGTTTATAGAGGTCCATAGGCGCCTTCTGGAGAGCAGAGAGGTGTCCCAGTACTTGCATCATTGGATAGACCTCACATTTGGCTATAAGCTGTCAGGTAAAGAAGCTGTCAAGGCCAAGAATGTGTGCCTGCACCTAGTGGACAACCATACCCATCTTACCAGCTATGGTGTGGTTCAGCTTTTTGACCAGCCCCACCCACCCCGCCTTGCTCCTGGCCAGTATGCCCCACCAGAACCTCCTCTTTTAGTTCTTGCTGCTCTTAATGTGCCTTCTCTACAAATCCCTCTGTTGGACACCATGGCTGACACTGTGGATGGAATGGTGCCAGAGTCCACAGGGTGTGAATCCAGTGGCTGGACCATGGTAGACAGAGATGAAGAGCTTGAACAAGGTATGGAAGCTCTGGACTCATTAACTTCCATTGGCACATCCACCTCTGCTTCCTGTTCTGTGCCACTGCCAAACATCAGTACAGCAGGAGGGAAGATGGGAGGAGATCACCCAGCACTTATTGTATCTCAGTCCCCAAGTTCATTCCCTGGTGAGGGCACAGGCAGTGCCACAAGCAACCTGGGCCCTGGCTTACGCAGTGCCATGTTACAGAGAGGGGGCCCGATGAACAAAAAACAAGGGGAGGGGAGTGTGACTGCCACCAATGCAGAGGAAATCAAGATCATTCTGCCTGAAGGCTTCAACCCATTACAGCCTCTGGAAGAGCTGGAGAAACTGAACAACTTCCTGGTGAAGAGTCTGCGTGCTGAAGTGTGGCATCCCGCAGACTCTAGTGAGGAGAGAAGAGGGGGGAGGATAATTGTACAGTCTCTACCATCTCTTGCAGAGCTCTACCAAAGGGACATGCAGGCACTTGGTGTTCTCATCGCTGAGATATTTTACTCCTCTAAGCTGAGAGGATTGAAACCAGGCACCCCCCTCAGAGTGCGTTTCCAGGCTGTTATGAAGCTATGTTCTGCCAGCCTCCGTGATGTACCACTGTCTTTGCATCACGCCATTGAGACACTGCTGCTAATACAGAAGCACTTTGGAAGAGCACAAGCATGTACTGAAGTACTAGATTGCCCTCGTCCACTCCTTTTCAAATATGACCCCATCCGTGAGGGTCTCCCTCCACCAAACCCCTGCCAATTATTGAACCCGATCATCAGCCCCTTTCCTTTTCCTAACTATTTCCCAGCACTTCATCAGTTTATCTTCTCTTACCATGCCAAGATGGAGACTACTTGTAGCCTTCAAGGAAGAGATGTGGTCTTTCACCTGTGGCAGCAGCTTGAGACTCTGTTGCGGGGCAACATCACAGCTGAGGGTCTTGAGATCCTCTTGCCCTTTGTTCTAGCCCTCATGCTTGAGGAGTCCACTGCTGTCTATGCTGCCTGGTACCTGTTTGAGCCCATCTCTAGAGTACTGGGTCCCAGGAATGCCAACAAGTACCTATTGAAGCCCCTGGTCAGTGTTTACGAGAACCCTTGCTGCCTGCGAGGACGTTTCTATCTCTACACTGACTGCTTTATTCTGCAGCTGATTGTGAGACTTGGCCTGCAGGCCTTTCTGTCCAACCTCCTCCCTCATGTGCTACAGGTCATCACTGGCTTTGAGAGCTGCATCTCAGGCTCTGGTGGAGAAGCTTGTAAAAGGCTAAGGGGTGCCACATGTAACCTAGGAGAGGAAGAGGAAGAGGACTTCCAGTGTGGTGATGGCCGGCCATCATCAGGGTCTGTTAGTGGGAAGGTGGGAGGTAGTAGTGGAGGCAGTGGAGGAGTCGGGGTGGTGGGAGACACAGGGCTGGTAGACTACTCCTCTGGTATCAGTCTCAATGACCAGGTGTTTCTCTCTGAGGGAGAGGACTTCCAAAATGGTTTCTATGTCAACAGTGGAACAGGGGTGACAGCTGGCAAACCGCAAAGCCAGAACTCTGCAGTCAAGGAACAGGACCAGGAGTCGCTGAGTGTGGGTAAGCTCAGTGATAAGAGCAGCGCAAGTGAACTCTCGCTAGGGGATGGAGACTCTGCTCGGGATCGAGCCAGTCTGAAATCAGCTGACAGCAGCCAGGACCTGAAGCAGGCCAGTGAGGGAGAGGAGGGAGGAGAGCTGGAGGAAGAGGAGGTGACTGAGACTAATGAGGTTAAAGAGGGGGCAGATGACCCCAGTGTGCCCAGTTTGGACCTCACTCTCTCTGGTTGCACAGAGGATTCAGGGGCCACAGTGGCCACTCTGGAGGGAGAGTTTGTAAATGGGATGGCACTGGAAGAGACTGAGAAAGGCATGGTGGGAGAAGAGGAGGAGGAGGAACATGATCCATCAGAAGACTCGGAGGAGAAAGAACAGAAGATTCTTCTTGGTGAGTTAGTGTGAGGGAGGTTGACTGTGGAAGGCATCTGTTTGTTCTACCTGCTGTTTAATGTTGTGATGTTTCAACACACAGACACAGTCTGCAAGACAGTTCGGTGGTTATCGGCAAAGCTTGGACCAACAGTGACTTCTCGATACGTGGCCAAAAATCTGCTACGATTGCTCACAACTTGCTATGTTGGTGCGTAATTGGATGATATAAAACAATATTACCCCATTATACATTTACACAGCATTCTTATGTTCAGTGTATAGAAACATTAACACAATTCTGGTGATTCTGTATGAAATAGTTTGATGTATCACTGTTTGCTTTTTCTTTCCCCCCTTCCCCTATCTCTTTCTCTGCCACTAGGGCCTGAGAAGCACCAGTTTATGGCCCCGGCAACTGAGGAGAGCAGTCTGGAGGGCGTGGGGATGGGCAGTGTGTATGAGAAGAAGCCTGTGGTTGGAGACCAGACAGCACGGCCCGTGTTGGACTGTCTCATCTACATAGCTCACCTTTATGGGGAGCCTGTACTCACCTACCAGTACCTGCCCTACATAGGCTACCTGGTAAAAAAACAAGAAAATCACTTGTTGATGTCGTTTTTTTTTTTTGTTGTTTTTTTGAGGGGTTTGTTCACTGTGATCGCAAAATTTGCATTACTTTTGATTGATTTATTTGGGAATATTACCATATGTTATTTTATTCTACAAATGTGTTGTATATTTTTTACAGGTGTCTCCACCGTCTTCACAGCGTCTTAACACCCGTAAAGAGGCAAGTCTGCTTGGGGCTGTGGTGCTTACCCAAAAGATTATTGTCTTTCTCTCTGACACGACTCTCATGGACATGCTGATGAAGATTAACCAGGATGTGCTCCTGCCACTACTGGACCTGCTCACTTCCCCCCGGATGGGGTAAATAAATACACACAAACACAAAATCACACAGACAGGTGTAGAGGCATGATATTGCCATGAGAGTTCCATAATTCCAACACTACACGTCAAACATCCATCTATAGACATCCATCTATACACTCCATCTATAGATCTATAGATGGAGTGTAATGGGAAAAAGGTGCTATATTGAATCAGTCACTCATCCTCTGCTTGATTTCATGCATTGTGCCGTACTCAGGTTCCCCAGCGGGGTGCAGACACGCTCTGCCATCTGTCTCAAGACCCTCAGCCTGATGGCTCTCATCTGTCTGCGCATCGGCAGGGAGATGGTACAACAGCATATGGCTGACACTCTGCGCCGGTTCTTCACCGTCTTTTCTCTGCTGCACTGTCTACATCCCCAGGTATGCACTCACTGCACACAACACATACAGCGTGTCCACTGTCAAGTTTTAGTTTATTTATAGAATGATTTGAGAATACAGGTTTGTCACAAAGTGCCTTACAGAAAACAAGTGACACAGAAGCACATATAAATAAGGATAATAAAAACAAGACACAGAACACATACAACACAAACTCCAGGAAACGGGACCTGAACTTTCTACATATGGTTTCAACATACCAACGTCTTTTTTTATGATTGGAATTGGCACTGGCAAGTTCTGTGTTGAAGCATATTAGCTAATTTACACATGACTCTGAAATGTACAGACGCATTGACTAGTTCTCTTAAACTGCAGCTGGAGACTGCGCCCCGCAGAGTTGTGGGAGAAGTTACTGTGGTGGACGTTCGCACGCCTGAGGAGTCAAATGTGACTTATGAGTTGGGGGTGTTGGAGGAGCTGCAGACTGTATTTAACCCTGAGATGGCATATGCCTCCTACATCCCTTTCTACTGCCTCATAGGTAAGAAACACTCTCTTGTGTCAAATACAATTATGCTTGAAAGGTTGTGAACCATACAGGAGGTGGTCATTATTTCATAGATACAACCTTATAAAATCCTTATCTAAACCTCAAATCTTAATGAAGATATCCCAAATAAAGAACATGCACAAATAAATATGATATACTTTCATTGTTTATTTTTCAAAAACTCACATATCCCTGTGTGCAAAAATATGTGAACTTCTTCAGTCAATAACTTGTGGCACCTTATTTTGCAACAAGTAAACGTCTCCTATAGCCACTGATAAGTCTCTGGCATCTTCCTTGAGGGAATTTCACCCATTCAGCCAACTCAGTGAGGTTTGAGGGCTGTCTCAGATGAACAGACATTCAAGGTCCTGTCACAGCATCTCAATTAGATTTAGGTCAGGACTTTGACTTTGACCAAAACACTAAACTACTTCTTCCTGAGCCATTCTTTGGTAGATTTGCTTGAATGCTTGGGGTTGATCGTGTTGTTGAACAGACACTTTAGCTTTAGCTCCAGACTGATGACCTGTTCATGAATTCTCTGGTTTCCCTTAATATCCATGGTTCCCTGAATGATGTCGAGTCGTCCAGGTCCAGAGGAAGAAAAATAGCCCAGATCATGACACTCCCACCACCATGCTTGACCGTTATTTTGTTGGTGGTCTTTTTAGACTGTAGAGGCTTCTGGCTATCCTTGCATGAATGTCATTTCTATTCAGTGTTCTTGTTATTGTTGAGAGATACACAATGACATCAGATGCAGCAATGGAGACTTGTAGATTGTGGATGTTATTCTTGGGTTGTTATTTACTAGTTTTAATATTTGTTTTATGGCTTTTGGTTATATATTAGAAGGACGTCCACTTCTAGGCGGAGTTGCTGTCGTGTTAAATGATCTTCAGGCTCTCTTGTATATTATTTGTCTCACACTTGACTGATGGTGCCCAAATAAATTGTTGTCATATGATTTTATAATATTCCCCAGACTGAACTCACTACTCACTTCCTTGAGGTCCTCTGAGGTAGTTCTGGGCGATAAACTGAAACTTTATCGAAGCCAACATGAGCGTCTTCTTACCGACGGAATTTTACTGGATACAATAATTTTGATAAATAGCCCACACAACATTTATGAAGGAGTCCCTGTCACTGCTGGCGGGCAGGTGCTGGGGTCCTAAACTGAGCCACAGTAATCGGGCTGGCTTTTGTTATTATGTTATTACATTGTGGAAATGATGATAATGGTGATTAAATTGTAATATAGATAATTATGTTTGTTAATGGTGGGCTCTAGTGGGCGGGACCTAGAGTATAAAAGGCCGCTAGGTACCTGCATTCAGGTCAGACTAGGGCTGAGTGTTATTGCTGTTCGTGGGTGAATTGTAATATACGGAGGTTCATTTCACTATTGCTGCTGTAAATATCGGGGGATTCTTAATTTAAAAAAATCTCTTCGCACTCAAGTGCTAGAAACGTGGCTGTGCCATATTTTGGAGGAAGAGTTAGAGCTTAGAATGATAGGTCAATTTCTGGCAAAACGGGAGGGCTAATGGCAACCCTACGTGTAGAGCTTCATGTGCCCTTTGATTATCATTGTATTTAGCACTATCGTGACAAATGGGTCAAATTATTGTGCTAAAGATTTTTGTCCATATCGCCCAGCTCTACTCTGAGGTCTCCTTAGATCGCAGCATAGTGTTTTCCTTTCACCTGCATGGGTAACATCAAACTGACCAGGTATATCTGTAGTAACTGGGAGTGCCACACAAACTCCTCCCCAAAGATCTGACCTTTCATTGGTTAACTTCATACCCAATTATTTACCCACCCGATTGTACTTACCTGCTTGACTTAACTAATGCAAGAGGGGGTTCACTTATTTTTGCACCTGCATTAACTATTTCCACTTTACTACATGCACAATTTCCTCTAAAAAATATATGAAATTGCTAAACACATTGTTAAACACATTGCTAAACACAAAGCTCATTTTGATTAAATAAGGATTGCATGGTAAAAACTCTTCACAAACTTTCAGTCAAGTACAATATGTCCTAATAGATAACAAGACATAGATTATGCTCTTCACTGAAGTCAAATATGTTTACCCTCAAGTGGCTCACATCAGTGTTGTGCTGTGGCTTCTGTAGGTGACACAGCAATTCGTAAACTGGTTCCTAACCACGAGCTGGTCTGGCGGTTGGCCCAGACCTACCATGAGAGTGTGAGCCCTGGGAGCCCAGAGGCTAACCCCACAGCAACATCCAGGGTGGAGCTACCTCCCTCCTCCATGGGCCTGTCATCTGGCATAGGCAGAGGTGTGGGTCACAACCCCTTCCCTGCACCTTCCACTACCTCCACCCCCCTGGGTTCAGACTCCCTCCCCGAGTCAGGCACCTTCGGCAGCCACCTGGTAGGAAACCGCATCCAAGTGTCCCGGGACGCTGATTATGGTGGTAGCCCTAGCCTGGGAACTGTTGACTGGGGACGCTCTCATCCCAGCCATACTTCCCCCATCGTCACCACCACTGCCTCCACCTTCAACACGCCATCCATCGGTGCAGCCTTCTCTTCATTTTCCTCCTCCTGGGTGACAGGCCCCACTCCGGAGGACAGTGCCCTGAAGCAGGAACTCCCTCGCAGTGGCCGCTCCCTGCAGGGCAACTGGCTGGCCTACTGGCAATATGAGATTGGCATCAACCAGCAGGATCCACATTTCCACTTCCACCAGATCCGGCTGCAGAGCTTCCTGGGTCACTCTGGCACTATCAAGTGTCTGGCGCCGTTGGCAGGAGAGGATTACTTCCTCTCTGGCAGTAAAGACAAGACCGTGAGGCTTTGGCCCCTCTATAACCACGGTGATGGAACGCAGGAGGTGGAGCCCAGGCTGATGTACACCGACCATCGAAAGTCAGTGTTCTACGTTGGACAGCTAGAGGCTTCACAGGAGGTGGTCAGCTGTGATGGTACTGTGCACCTATGGGACCAGTACACAGGTGAGAGAGGGCAAGCATAATGTATTTCTGCTCATGATTAGAACTATGCAGCCAGAGTGCTTTAATATACTTTTTTCATGTAATTGTATTCTGTCTTTAATTGTTCTTAGGCAAGCAGATCCGCTCGTATGAGGCCCTGGATGGGAAGAACCCCATCACAGCAGTTATCACCATGCCAGCTCCACACTGCAGTGTTGTCTTTGGCAGTTCAGACTCTGTTCTTCGCTTCATTGATCCTCGCAAACCAGGACTGCAGGTAGCCATTCCTCTTAAGCAATCTCACTCTGTTGAGACTTTGCATTACAAGATCCATCAATCAGCTGTTACTGTGTTTTCAAAATCATGATAGAATTTCCTATTCTTATGCACTCAAGAGTAATTTATGGCTTAAAAGTGACACACATGTTTCTTCCCCTGTGTCCCCAGCATGAGTTTCGTCTGGCACACAACAATGCGAGTGCTGGGCTGATCCGCTACCTGGCAGTGAGCCCTAGTGGACGCACAGTGGCTGCAGGCTTCTCATCTGGTTTCATTGTGCTGCTAGATGCACGCACAGGCCTGGTTCTGAAAGGCTGGCCTGCTCATGAGGGAGATATCCTCCAAATGAAGGTCTGGCTCAGCTCAGTGTTTGTATTTCATCATGTCATTATATCACAGTGGGGTTTCCGAGTACGTCCACACTCAGCCGTTTAAATTTGAAAACAGTGTTTTCTTGTCTAGCGTTTTCAAAAAGCTCACCGTCCACACTAGACCACCAAAACCAAAATACCTCCTTCCATGGAGGTACTCGGCCGCTCGTCTGGAATGGGCGGCCGGCTCGCTAACGGCTGGATCAAGTGACAGTCAAACATTGAAACGTCAGTGAAACATCATCTTTTTCGAAAGTCTCTGTTTTCACCGTCCACACTACAACGAGGGGCCAACGTTTTCAAATGTATCCACTTGGGAGAACGTTTTCGGAAAGCTCCGTTTTGGGGGGTTCGTTACGCCGCTGTAGTGTGGACAGGAGGCCAAAACAGAGAGATAAGTGTGCGTTTTCAATTTTAAACGGCTTAGTGTGGACGTAGCCTTAGTCTCTTTAAGTCAGGGTTGGGCAACCTTTCTAAGCATGAGATCTGTGTACAACAAAATGGCTATGTCTCATAGTAGATGTCACAATATGGATACCAGCCAACTACAAAAGGGATGTGATTGAAAACAATTTAGATGCACCCCATTTTGCTCAGCAGAATGTGTGATTTGATGATTGTTAAATTTGAGCAAAATCATTCTGTGATCAAATGGAGGGCACACTATTCAACTGGTAGAGTGCAAACCCCACATTGGCCACCCCTGCTGTAAATGATAGCAACCCATACAGAAATTGCAATGGGTCTTGCCATTGTCAGGAAGCAGGATGTCATGCCCCTCAATGTGCTTTTAACATTTCATTAAATATAGATATTATCAACATATCTAATTAATCATGTATATTTGATTTTTCGATGGCATCTTATAAACTCAGGATGTTTATATTTTAGTGTGAAAGTGAAAAGTGAAAGTGAGTGAAAACAATTTTACTTTGTCTCAGAGCACAGCCTTATCTCACACGAACAGGACAGTTACATAGGAGCCCTTTTTCCATTACTGTGTTTCTGGTCCACTAGACACACTCAAGCCAGTCCTCCATTTTTGGGGAAGGTCATGTGGTAAACAAATGTCGAAGAAGATGCTTAGCCAAGTAGTTTTATTTTGACATTCCAAAAAGGCAGTAGAGCAGATATACGTATTCAGAGCAGGTGGATGGTGAAAGTTGTACCCAGCAAATTTGTAGTCAACAGAGCGCGAGGGCTGAGCAAACTTTATTTAACCCTGAATTGTTGGGTCAAGGATTGTCTCTGGTTTTTAAAGGCAGAAGTTTAGGCAAATATGGACATAAGTTACTCATTAGAAAGACCTCTGGGATTCTCATTGGCACATACAGATGACCTAGAGTTCCCATTGCCTCTACATTCAATTCTTATGCAGTCCAACAGTGGCTGTTCTAATATTCAGGTGGGGAAAACTGAAACTCTCTTCATTATCTTATCCAATTTAGTGTATTTTTGGCCTAAAGAATACCAAACAAATAGGTGGGCTCACTCCCAACTTAAGGTATGTGTATGGGTGTATGTTTGCCTCTTTATAACCTCAATGGTCTAAGGTCTAAGGTCTTCCTTTCTGGTGTCTTTTTTTTTTCCAGGTTGCAGAGGGAAACATGGTCATCAGCTCCTCCACTGACTACACACTCACTGTGTGGAAAGATATGGAACATAAGCCTCTCCGCCAGTACAAGTCACCCTCTGACCCCATCCATGCCTTTGACCTCTATGGTTCAGAGATTGTGACTGGAACAGTGGCTAACAAGATAGGGGTGTACTCCATGGCAGATATCTCCCTCAGCCCTGTAAGCAGCACCAGACTGAAGTCAGAGAACTTCCGTGGCACTCTCACTAGCCTGGCTGTCCTGCCCACCAAGAGGCTTTTGCTCCTGGGCTCTGAGAATGGTGCCATCCGGTTATTAGCTTAGCAATGGCTCTCAGCTAGGCTAAACACTCTACCACTGACCTTAAAAGTATCCTATTTGTGAAGGCTGACGCCAGGTGCCTGAGTCCCCTCTCTGTCCCTCCTTGTGGGATTGAGGCCAAATGATGAGGCAAGCTGCCAATTCCTCTAATCTGCTTTTCGAAGGAGGCAGCACTAGTACAGTAGTTGTATGAGCTTTATGCCTACCGAATCTTGCCGCTCTGGCTGCAGGCACTGACCAAATTGGTAGACAGGAAAGTTGTACAACGCTATTGAGATTTATCATTGTACAGCAAATCACATGATTTTTTTAAAGCATTTTGCCTTTAGATAGTATGTAGTGGGAAATTCTTATACGACAAGGTCAATTATTATTTTCTTGACGAGGTCAGTTATTCTTTTCAAAAGAATGAATCAGAAGAACTGCTCAGGAAGGTGGAACCAAATGTGGTTCTAATGTAGTGTTTACACTTTCCAAATAGATGCATACCAACACCAAAAATGCATTCACTTCACCTTTCATTTCCCCTTGACATTATTAAACTCACACCAATGCACTGATTAAACTATGCAGTATTTGTAGATCAAACCATTTGTTTGTGTTAGTATTACTTGATGAGAATTATTTCACAGTAGATGGTTTATAAATCATGAACAATAAATCTACCGTCGCCTGTTTCGCTGACAGTCTTGGTGTATCTTCTAAGAGTGGACATGCTTCAATTTACATCACATACTAGGGTCAGTTAAAGATGCACAACCTTTATTCTACTGCACAATTATGGACTGAATTGTAACATTTTGATTCTCACTCAGATTTTAAGACAATGTTTTTTAACCACTAATAAATTACTTGAAGTTGCTTTGTAATATTCTAAACCATGTTTAGGAATTCTTGGTTTAGCAGTGAGTACCTGTAGCAACATTAAGCTGGGAGGATATCATAGGTCATGAGAAATTAGGCAGATGCCACTTTGACTGGGTATGTCAGTTAGGCTCCCCACTTCCTCATTACTGACTACACTAGCATAGGAAAAGTCAATGCCAAGATACAACAGATTTTTGTATCGTAACATTTCTATGTAATTGCATATTAAGAATTATATGTTCATACTAATTATATGGCAACTAAAGTCATGAATTACAAAAAAGAAAAATGAAATTATTGTGTATTGCAAATGCATTTTGAAAAATGTTTGTTCCTTGAACCCAGCACAGTTTTTATTAGTGGAGATCTTTGTCTTAAATGATATTGCTACACCATTGTACCTGTTGCCAAGTTTTCAATGCCCCATAACATCAAACAAACAAAGGTGTCTTTGCCCTTGTATGATTTCATTATTGTCATGTTCTAAACACAGTTCGCTTACTGTTTGGAAATATCAGCTTTGAATTATTTGCCCAAAGCCCAATGCTCTGACAAGTGTACTCCACTTTTTAACATGTTTTGTGTATTTTGTAAACTTGGAGTGAAAGCTCTATAGTCATATAATAGTCAAGTTGTTCGCAAAACAGAATTAGTTGTTGCATATCGATAATCAGTTATGATTGATCCAGTATCTTTTGGAACATTTTATCGAGAAAAATACATGAAAACATTTATTTATTAACTGGATTAATAAAATTATTTCCACTTAATTTGTGTGTGTTCCAGCTGTTGTGTGTGAATCACCTATCCCAACCTTGCCTTCAGATGTTTGCTAAGGACGAATCATTAGAGCTCTAATTGGACAAAGTCCCCTCATTTGTTTGCAGACGGGGCTCTGTCAGCTACTGTCATGTGATCTAAAAGATATCACTTCTGATGAGTGGTGAAATATGTTGACCAAATCAGCTGAATGTTTTTTTTTCTTTGTTTGTCTTAAGCAATTCGTGGTGACACACTGTAGTCATTGTTTCTAATCAGAGTAGTGAAGTGACAGTTTGTATTTTGTCCATAGCGTAGCCAAGATTTTCTGCGAAATGTTTGATTTGACCAATGTTAAATCTATTGTCAACATGCTGTATGTGTGTGCCCGCACAAAATTGTGTTGACCACACTTGCAATCAAAGTGTCATGTTGCCTGAAAGATTTTAATGTGTCACGATATTATCATCTGTTCATTGAGATATTGACTAGCCAGCTGTCAGGTTTCAGTGTTTGACCCTGGATGAGTCTCAGTAGCTACATTTACAAACAAATAGTGACTTAAATGAGGCCCCAATCAATGTAAGTTGATATTTAACTGTTTGCTGTGCAAGTGCCAATCTTTTACACTCGGGAATTCTGCCATTCACATTCACTTAGTCTCTCAAGATAGCAGGTCTTTTATCTAATTTAAATTCAAGGTAAGGTCAAATATGCTTTATTAACACTTTTGTAATTTAACAAATTTGAAGACTTAGTGGGATTTGTTAAAAAGTGCAAATATTATACTTTCAGATATTCTTGTTCATGGATGCCTTATGCTCGTAAGGTTTTTGAAGGGGGCTATATTAGTTAATACTTTTAATACAATGTGCAATGTACTCATATAAGGTTTATGACAGGGAATATATTAATGCTTTTAATCAAATGTGTATTGTATTTTCTCATTTTTGGAAATCTGTGGGAAATTGATTTGAGTACAGGACAAGATTTTAGACACCTTGTCTAAAAGCAGATATATTCAAAATAGGGTTATTGCCACAGCTAGTATGTGTTTTTGGTTTTTTTTGTCAAGCTATTTGACACAAAAAGTCTGTGTAGCCTATAAACATTACTTCTGCGGTTCATGACGGCCTGGAAAATTGGTGAGTGTACTTTGCAGTTTCATTGGAATAATCCCGAAGTACATCTTTGGTGTGTGTCCCATGTTTCAGGTGTATTGCCAGATGATTTTTGTGCCTTTCAAAGAGAGAGATTAAGCAGAGAGAAGGTATTTGAGGCCTGTCGATAATTCTGCAAATAAAAGATAAACTACAGAGGTAAGAGTTATTTTTGTTTCATGATGGGACTTTTTATGCTGCAATGAAACCATGGCTAGGAGTAATGAATATATTAGTCTCTCCAGAGAAATATTGTTTTATTAGACAATACTAGAGGGGTTTGAACAAGAGAGTTATGTGCATTATTACATAAAACTGAGTGGGCCGCACATTTATTTGGCCAACATAATTTCCCTCCGTTCCAGGTACATTGTAAGGACATGGACCTTCATCTGACACTCCTGTTGATCTGTCTCTGCAGAGGAGTAACAGTAAAGCACTGAAATTAATCATAAACCATGACTCTTACTCTGGATTATAATCATTTGTGTTGGTTATGTAACGTAAATGTCATATTTTATACTGTCTTTCTTCTTAACAGAATGCTGAGGTGGCAGATGATGAGTCAATCCCCTTGGTGCCTCTAATTCCTTTGATGCCCAGCCACCCCACAGAGGTTAAGAGGCAAAGCTTCTTTTGTGACAGCAAGCACAGATAACATGCATTTTGTAAGGCCTTTTACTCAACATTGTCTCATATTCTTGCCTTCAGAAAATAGACAAAAGTACACCAAAACCAACAAATGTAGATCCCACACAAGATCCCACAATCGCAGCAACCATGACTAATAGGACAAGCGGAGGCTCATCAGAGGAAGAGCAAGATGAGGGTTGTCTGTCTATGGGACGGAGCCCACAGTCCATAGAAGCCATAGCCAGTGCCATCCAGAGCCTGGGCATGCAGCTCCTACAGAACCTGGAGACAACGCCAGAGCAGCCCAATGTGATCATATCTCCTCTCAGCATATCGTTAGCTCTCTCCCAGCTGGCTCTGGGTATGGACCTTCCATTGCAGCTTTTACATGATGACACTTTGTACTTTGGCTGGTTGTGCTGTACACACATATAATCACCACATTTGATAATATTGTGTTAGTAACTGGTTGTCCTGATTTATAGTTATCTCCAGTGTACAAGTTTTGCATGACGCTCTGTAAATGTTATGAACTGTTGTACTTCTCATAATTTCAGGGGCAGCAAATGAGACAGAGGCGCTTCTGATGCATCATCTCCATGCAAAGACTCTGCCTTGCTACCACGAGGCCCTGCATAATGTCTTAGAGCAGCTCAGAAACAACGACCAGCAAATTGCATCACGCATCTTCCTAGGCCAAGGTTATTGCTTTGATGAAAAAGGGGTTAAGTCTGGGGAGTTATACTGCATAGTACAGTTATACTATAACTCTAGCTATACTAAACTTTGAGACTATATAGAACTATATAGTTTCCCCTTCACAGAAACATGCATTCTTGTTGCACCTTATTGTAGTTTCTCCTTTTATGTAATGTTACTAAACAAGTGACTGAGTGAAAATATGCTGCTCTGAAGAGCAGGTTTATGAAAAATATAGTCTAAGAGAGACTTTGATGTGTGTTGTAGGGTTTGAGCCAAAGCAAGAGTTTGTCCATGAGTCCCAGCGACTATATGACTCAGAGCCAGTGGCCTTGGAAGGCCTGCAACAGATAAACGATTGGGTAGGGAAGGCAACAAACGGAAAAATAACTGACTTCCTATCTTCTTTACCACCCAATTTGCTCCTCATGCTCATTAATGCTGTCCATTTCAAAGGTAAGTGAGAGTTGAATATCATAAAATACTCATCTTTTCAAGTGGTGCCTAGTTTTGTCTGCTGAGAAATCCTAATTTCCAAAGAAGATAAATAATAGCTTGTTATTTCCTACTGTGTTTGCTAGATGTAAGTGTTTGTAACCCTCTATAAATTTGTATTTTGCCGCTGAGTCTTACTGACTCCTGTGATAAAATTGAGATTGTGTGTCCTTGTTTACAATAGGAGAATGGCAAGCTCGATTTGACCCACGCTTCACCTCTAGAGGTGTGTTCTACATTGACGATAAGCACATGGTTGATGTTGAAATGATGGAAGATGCCAAACATCCCTTGAGTTTATTTATTGATAATGAACTGGAAGCTCAGGTAAAATACTCATCACTCTTTTCTTGTGACCTCATCATTGCCCCAGATATTATATATATATATATACATGTTATCAACCCCTCCCTGTTCTGAACAAAACCTATTTTTCTCCTGTTACCTCCTCCTCTGTTAATGAAAATGCCTTACATTACCTCCTTTTTTACAACACCATTTCTTCTGCCTCTGCAGGTAGCACGCTTCCCATTCCAGAAGTCAATGAGCTTGATAGTGGTCATGCCCATGTCCGGCCAGGTGAATGTGTCAACTCTTGCTGCAAAGCTGAATATCTCAGCGCTTTACGATCGTCTGCCCAAGGAAAAGGCGATACAAGTTAAAGTCCCTAAATTCAAACTGGAGTATGCTCAGGAGCTGCAGGATGTTTTTACCAAATTGGGTAAAGACCTCTCTACTGTCTACAGTGATTAAACATGTTATTGTGAAAGTACTGTCATTATGAGCACAATTGAGGAAAATGACAGGTGCTGAAATTGATTTTTACAGCAGATATCAAATTACATGTATGCTATTGAAACAAGGTAAAACCTATATCCTATGCCTTCAACTTGTCCTTTCTATCCTGTGTTAGGCCTAGGAGAGATGTTTACTCGTCCCAACCTGGCTGGGATAGCAGATGGCCCCCTGCTGGTATCCAGTGTGATGCATAAGTCCAGCATGGAGATAAATGAGGATGGTGCAGAGGCTGCTGCAGCAACCACTGTGGTCATCTCACGGGCGTCCAACCCTGTTTTCTATCTCAACCAACCCTTCTTCCTTGCCCTTATGGACGATATGACCCAAGCACCAATCTTCATGGGTGTCATCAACAATCCTAATCCTGCAGCTCCTATCTTGCAGAGAGGAGAACCTGGAGGCAAAGATAAAGTGGCATTCCCAATTGACACGAATTATGCCCGTAGCTTTGGCGGGCCTCCTAAGTAGGAACTATTACCTACACAGCTGTGCCAAGGAAACCCAAGGAAACTCAAGGAACTCAGATGACTTCATGATTGTGCAGATTAATGTACAGTATACAGTTACCTGGATCAGAATGCGTGTCAAAACAGATGCAGCATTCCTATGTTCCCTGTTTCATTATCTAATAAACACAGTGAGGAGCCCAGTGTCCCCTGTAAAACTCTTATATTTCTCAGAAAATTACTGTTTTCTCTGCTGTCATTTGATAATGTTACAATATTTCAGGTATGACCAAACCAATGAAACCGCTCTATATAATTATGTGGCACTATCAATCTATATTTTGTTGATTTTTTTTTAAACAATGTTATGTAATAGGATAATGAACTTATGAAATACATCAAATTTATGTGTTTTCCTCTATCACATCTTAAATCCAATACACTGCTCTATGCATGGTGATGCATTCTGGACTACTGGGAACAGAGATTTTTCCAATCCATGGAGAGGAGAATTATATAACATATACATATGACATATATGTCCCAAATACCATACATAGATAACTTACATATACATTTTTTAATTGTCTTAATTGCTTTTCTGTTTCTCATTTTGCTGTGTTGCCATAATGTTTGATGGTGTTAAATTTGTAGTCACTCCATTCTTGATTCTAGATATGATTTGTTTTCAATAATTATAAACAACTGTTAAGGAAATGATATCCACTATATTATTATTTCCAAATTAGTTAGTATTAGTTAGTTAGTATTTTGTCAAATGTCAAAAAAAAATGTAAGGCATACACATTGTCAAAGACGAACATTAAAATCAAACGTATTTGTAATGTGGTCCTTGAATGTAAACGAGCGACACATTAGAAACAATATCCGCTATATCATAATGTAATCAGCGTATTATTCAACAACATGGCCCATGCCTAAAGTTTTGTTTACATCAGACTAAAACTAAGGCACGGTAGAAGATGACTTAACTCTTGCCTTATAGTTTACGATTGCGGTTTCCTATTTCCGTCTTGGTTTCAACAAAGAGTATATATTATTTTGCTCTTCGCTTATATACTCTTCGTGTATACTACTCGCTGGGTTCGATACAATTGGGCTGCTACGACTGCCGAGTAATAAATATTGTTGTGCGCATGTGCGAAAGGAATACCCCGCCCCTACGCCGTTCCACTTCAACGGACAAGGAATTCTATAGGCTGGGATTGCATGTGCAGTATCTTCCGTTCTCCTCTCTTTGGTATGGCGCTAAATAATACGACTGGTCTCGGGTCAGTTTTACGATATTTCCCAGGACCATGATCGACTTCTAACTGATGTCAGATCTATGAACGGAAACGGAAACCAGTAGTAAATATGAGTATTGGCGGGTTTGCGCTTGCAGTTGGCGCCACACAGACAATTCCGTGAGCTCTGTCAGTGATACATACACACAGTTGGGTGTCTAATATCAAACTATATTGTTTTTTTATACAGCTGAATAAACTGCGCAGACATGACAAAACTCTCAGAGGGAGCAGTACAGGTAAGACTCAACTTTGCGGAATATTTAACCAGCTACAACATGAATTTACAGCAAGAAAAGAGATACGGTGTTACGTGAACTGGCAAAAGTAGGGTCTTTGTTCAACGGTGGTAACGTTAGCGGGTATGGTTTGCTAGCCAACTAGAGCCTGTTTTGTCCATTTAATTGCCATTTTCCATTGTTGTTAACAGGCAAAATAGTTTTCTACTTTATTGGCCAGTCGAAATTTGTAGAGGATGGCTATTGGAAATGGAGTAACTGTGTTGGAAGGTCGCTAACACCAAGTATTAATACCAGATAAAACATGATGCTAAATACCCACTTGACACAAATGCTTAACTTGACCTTTTATGTCAACAGGCTCTATCAAAGGGTAATAACTTCCAAGACCCAGTGCTTCAGTTGGTGGTGAGTAAAATTGTGGTTCCAACAGATTTAATACTTGCTAACCTCTTAACCTAACAACAAAGAAATGGGGTAGGCCTATACTGCAGTCCAAACGTCTGTCTCAGCTTGGTGAAGTGGTAAATAAACACCATCGCACATACAGACCTCCTCTACCCTATTGACCTCTTCTTCTATACAGAAATCTTCTTCCTTAAGAGCATACTTTTTTTTTTTTTTAATTTTATTGATGAAACTTAGATGGTATGTTACATATACCAAAAGTAAATTAATGTTGGCATGTATTGCTGACTGGCATGATCAAGCAAACACATTTTTAGTGAGACAAACTTTGTGCTTAGAATTTATTGGACTGTTCAACTTGTGTGTTTTCAGAACATTCGTAAGATCGATGGGGGAAACGGCCCAGCCCGCTTTCGATTGATGATGAGTGATGGGCTGCACACTATGTCCTGTAAGTGTGTGTGTGTGTGTGTATATATATGTATGTATGTGAAAAAACATTTTTATTAAACCATTTATCCAGGGAAGGTTTCGCTGAGCATACAGGCAGTTTTGGCAACACTGTGTGTCACATTCATACAGTTGCATACATTTACACATGCAATCTACACAGTACACCCACGTCACCCATCTGCTATTGGCCGTAGCAATTGGGGGTAAAGGAATAGTTCACCCCAAAATAAAAATTCAGTCATGAAATTTGTAGGACCACCAAACACACAGCGAGTTGGCCCTCATAGTTGCATCTCAGCCATTTTGGGGCCATCATTTTACAGTTGACGGACATTTTATACTTTAAAATTTAAAATTTCTCCAAATAGCTTGTGCAGCATAAAGTGTTTTGGAGCCAAACTATTGCAACATGGGTCCAAAAGTCCAACATTTACCTCATTCTCACCCATATTTTCCTCACTAATAATGTTCTAATCATGTGCACACCCTATAGCGCTCTGACGTAAGACTGCTTGCTACTGTAGGATGCACGTGCAACAAGATATGTGACTGTTGGTGCGTTCTGTAGCAAAGTATTGTTGGAGGTTATATGTGGTTAAATTGTTAGCAGCATGGACAGTGAAGATTGGGGGTGAAGACTAAAGGGCGACTGGAGGTGGGGCTGTTCTAAAGTGAATGATTTGGAGATTCCCTGCATGACTCAGAACTCCCCTGTCATCTTTCTACCCCTTTGCAGCCTTCATGCTCTCCACCCAGCTCAACCCCATGGTTGAGGATAACAGACTGGCGTCAAACTGTGTCTGCCAGCTTAAGAGGACTGTGACCAATGTGCTGAAGGATGGAAGGTATGCTGCGTTTCTGTTTATTTCTTATCTTTCTGGACTGGCCGGCGCCATCTTGGAAGTTGAAAAAGTAAAAAATGATTCTAAAACAAAATTAGCGTTCTCGTACTCTATTATTAAACAGTTCAGTTGATATATGTCAACATAAGCAACTCTTCCAAAGCCAAAAGCTAGAGAAGCTAGGTTTTGACTTAGCGGCTTGATTTCTTCAGGACACAAAACCTGGAGACTGACTCTGGATCTGTTTAATTTATTTGAGCTTCTAGCTTTGTCATACAATGACATCCATGAGCTTTATTCCGTATTGTAACACCACTGATAAAATATGTCTGTGTACTTAAGAAATCGTGCTGCGTCTTGTCTCTTGTTTCACACCCTTTCTTAATTGGACTTTATTCTTGGTGTAAAGCAAACCTTCATTTAAACGTGCACAAAAACATACTTCACATGCATGTATTTTTTGTTTTCCTGCTGTTTATGCACTTATCCTGTTACAGACGAGTGGTAGTCATTCTGGACATGAACATTGTCAAGCCTGCGGAAGATGTTGGAGGGAGGATTGGAGAACCCACTCCTTACACTGAAGGTGATTCCTCAAAACACAGTGAACACATCTCATAACATCACAATTATGTCATCTATGAGTAATTTGAAGCAATGCTTAGTAAGTTGCTTGTAAGGGTAGACTGATCTTTAAACCTGCATTATATAGTTTTTGCTTTCTGTGCCACAGTGGTGCAGAGTGCTAATTCCAATGTCAAATCTTCCTTGCAGGTCAGAGTAAAGCACCTCAGTCAGCCCCCAACCCTGCAGTTCGCCCCCTGCAGCAGCAAAATGGAAATGATGGTGAATGGTTTTTTTTGTTAACCTCTTATAATGTCAGTTAAAATGGGCAGGATTCTGAAGGCATATAAAAAAACAAGTTTTTGTGGTTGAGTATGCACAGAGCCATGCAATCTCCGTAAACAAACATTGGCAGTAGAATGGATCGTACTGAAGAGCTCAGACTTTCAATGTGGCACCGTCATAGGATGCTGCCTTTCCAACAAGTCAGTTCGTCAAATTTCTGCCCTGCTAGAGCTGCCCCGGTCAACTGGAAGTGCTGTTATTGTGAAGTGGAAACGTCTAGGAGCAACAACAGCTCAGCCGCGACACAAGCTCACAGAACAGGACAGCTGAGTGCTGAAGCATGTAAAGATTGTCTGTCCTCGGTTGCAACACGCACTACCGAGTTCCAAACTGACGCTGGAAGCAACGTCAGGACAAGAACTGATTGTCGGGAGCTTCATGAAATGGGTTTCAGTGGCCAAGCAGCCACACACAAGACTGAGATCTTCAGGCGTTGTCTGGAGTGGTGTAAAGCTTGCCGTTATTGGACTGGAAACGCGTTCTCGGAGTGATAAATCACGCTTCATCATCTGGCAGTGCGACGGACAAATCACGATTTGGCGGATGCCAGGAGAACGCTACCTGCTCAAATGCATAGTGCCAACTGTTTTTCATGGTTCGGACTTGGTCCCTTAGTTCCAGTGAAGGAAAATCTTAACGCTACAGCATACAATGACATTTTAGACAATTCTGGGCTCCCAACTTTTGGAGAATGCCCTTTCCTGTTTCAGTATGATGATGCTGCACAAAGAGAGGTCCATACACTAATGGTTTGTTGAGATCGATGTGGAAGAACATGACTGGCCTGCACAGAGCCCTGACCTCAACCCCATCCAACACCTTTGGGATGAATTGGAGCGCCGACTGCGAGCCATGCCTCATTGCCCAACATTAGTGCCCGACCTCACTAATGCTCTTGTGGCTGAATAAAAAGCAAATCCCTGCAGCAATGTTCCAACATCGAGTGGAAAGCCTTCCCAGAAGAGTGGAGGCTGTTATAGAAGCAAAGGGGGGACCAACTCCATATTAATGCCCGTGATTTTGGAATGAGATGTTCGAAGATCAGTAATGACATACTTTTGGCCATGTAGTGTATTTGCTATTAGTGTTAAAATCCCATGCACTTGTGTGAATGGATGGTGCTGAAGTTACCACCAGGTGGCAGCATTTCTCCATAGCTGAAATGATTTTGGGCGACACTTAGATTTGCAGGACATGAGACACAAATAATTTTGGCAGCACAGTTGAAAAACATTTGCTTTTGAGTTGCTTCTCTAAACATTTTTTAAAACACTTTTCAGATGCTGCTGAGCTTCCCTTTTTTGGCATAATAAACTTTGTTGGGTAGCCATCTGTCTGCATCTATAGGCTTTCGTTTCATGCCATTAAGTGGAGCTGTTCGTGCCAATTGTGCTCATCTTTGTTTGGAATGTGTGGAAGAACCCCTATAAAAACAATATGATTAAATGCTATTAGCTTAAGTTGAGATTTTCTCTTTATATGTAGTAACAGACTGCCAGGAGTTATCTTTCATTAACCCCTTGAACAAACGGACCTATTTTGAAACAGTTTTGACGGTTCATGTCAAAGAAAAGCAATGGATGATGTCGTGGCAAATATCTTGGACCAGGAAAGACGTGCAATCTGACTGTCAGAAGGCTTTTGCCATCGTCTAGTGTGTGTCATAGCAGGTATTCATCCCTCTAATCTGCCGTGTGGGAATTGAGGTTGTGGCGAGCACCCTCCTCATCAGCACAGTCATTGTTCATTTCTCTGTGTGTGCTGCTTGATCTGGGGGCTTAATTACCAGAAGTGCAGTGGTTGGCAAAGTGGGAGGACTTAAGTGGACACTTTGAACTCTAATCCGCCGCGTGAGACGCACACAAATCAAATGTGCAGCGCTTGTTCAAACGGAAAATCTCAAAGTCAGGCAGCACCGCTCTCAGGGGGAAGTGCGGCTCCAGTTTGTTACAGCATTTCACACTCTCCCCTGATTCTGTGAAATGTGAATCATCCCTCTCACCAAAATGCTGGATCACACATCCCCGCAACTTGGTTTGACAGGATTTTTGTTTCTTCTCTCGCTCTTTGCTTTAGCTAGTTTTCCAAATTGACTGCGGTAAATATACTTTAAGTCATTAGATTTTTTTTTTCTGTGATGAAACGTCCCTCATGAAGTGAGATAACGGTGATCAAGCAGTTGCAATTTTTGTAATTCTTCTCAGATGAATAATGCATGTGCCTCTTACTTGACTCCTCCATCACTTCTCTTCATGGATCATTGATTTCTCTATTCCTCCACCAGCGAGCAGAGGTTTCAATAGAGACTTTGGGAAGAAGGCCCCGCCTGCTATGCCGAGTACTCCTGGGGGTACCTCCAAAGTTGTGCCCATTGCCAGCCTCAACCCCTATCAGTCTAAGTGAGTGTCGTTTTGGTAATGGAGGTGGACAGGATGGCCTAAAATCACAGTATACATTCAGATTTCCATAAAGTAATGACAAAGCACCAGTAAAGTTTATACAGTTTGTGTTGGGTTACTCTAAAAGTAAGTAAATTGAACATAAGGTACAGTAGGAACCTCAGTCCGTCCTTGGTAACCCTGATCTCTGTTCAGATCTAGATTACTTACAGTAGAACAGGTCAGTGCTGCATATCGAAGGTATACGTTATAGACTATATAAGGCAGGGTTGATCTTTTGCCAGACTAGGTTACCTCATTTCACATGTTCTCTTTGTTCTGCACCTTTTGAGTTAAGAATAATACAGTAGATTTTCACCTTTTTTTCCATTTTGTTGTGAAAACAAAACAGAAAAAAACCTGCTCACAGACCTACGTAAGGAAACTGTTAGTTTTGACACTTTGCGAGCACTCTTGGGGCTCTAACCCAATAATACTTTTACTGCATGTAAGTTAATATGCACATTTGATGCAGTTAGCTCAGGAAAGCAAACAATCTAAAGTTCAGTCAGCCAAAGCGGCACTTAGCCCGGGGAGGCATTCTTCTGCAACAATTTATCAATGCCCAATAACATTTTCTTGCCCTTTCAGATTGAGGTTGATTGCTACAATACAAATACCCTTACCATTTCAAATTACACCTGATAGCAGGTCTACTACGTGTTGCTCCATCCACACAGCTTTGTGTCGAACAGCATTACTGTTTTGATTGTGCTGCACGTTTAAACAGTGATATGACAAGCCCACTGATGGCTTAAAGTATACTTTTGAAAAGAGAGGTATTTCTTTTTAAAAAAAAAATTTAAAAAAAAGATTCACAAACAATTTACTGGAGGTTGAGAGTGACAAGGAGGGAGAAAAACTAATCTGCAGTGTGAGACTGTCACAGCTGTCAGTCAAATGGACTGGCTAAAAATACTACTGTGAGAAAGATAAACTGGACTTTCTCTGCAGATGAGATGTTTGATTGAAAAGTAAAGTGATACCCGCCTAAATGGTTGTGTAAGGATTTTTGGAAGTAGAGATTAGGAGTTTTAAGAATTTGCTATATGGCAGGAAATCCTATTATTATTATTACATTATTACACTTTGATATCGCATTTGAGAATTAGGAAATATGAGTCACACTGTTATGAATCACCATCAAACCCATCTCCCCCTGCTAGGTGGACCATCCGTGCCCGTGTCACCAACAAGAGCAGCATTCGTACATGGAGCAACTCTCGTGGTGATGGCAAGCTCTTCTCCATGGAGATTGTGGATGAGAGTGTGGGTATTGTTGTGGTCATGTTGACATATTTGTTTCTGTCATCTA
Source organism: Gephyroberyx darwinii (assembly GCA_900660455.1). Taxonomy (NCBI): domain Eukaryota; kingdom Metazoa; phylum Chordata; class Actinopteri; order Trachichthyiformes; family Trachichthyidae; genus Gephyroberyx; species Gephyroberyx darwinii. The sequence continues at coordinate 27,990 of CABFOQ010024114.1, forward strand.
TTCTAATCTCTCTTGCGTGAAAAAGTTTACCTGAACTGTTGCTGATGGGTGGCTGTGTTTTGATGCAGGGTGAGATAAGAGTCACCGGTTTCAACCAGGAGGTCGACAAGTTCTACAGCCTTATCGAGACCGGCAAGGTGAGACCCGCCTCCTGATAGTGATTGTTCTAATTATCTACCAACTTTGCCTTTCACTTTGCGGTCTAAGATGGATTTGGCCACTGACTGTTCTATAAACAGCTGCCAGTACTTCGTGAATTGAAACCACAGAGAGTATGACTGAGTCATCCTGCTGCACTATACCCACACAATAAGCAGCTTATGATCATCTGCCAGCCTTTGTTGATTCTGCCCCCCTCCCAACCACCCCCAACTGTATGGAGTCATATCTTGTTTGCACCATCCAGTCAGGTAAAACACTCCCCAGATCTCTGCTTAATGCGGTTCATCCATCTGTATGGTCCAGGTGTTCTACATCTCCAAGGGCTCCTTGAAAATTGCCAACAAGCAGTACTCATCTCTGAAGAATGACTATGAGATGACGCTCAACGGAGACTCTTCCATCATCCCCTGCGAGGACAGCAGTGACGTTCCCATGGTGCAGTGTGACTTCATCTCTATTGGTGACCTGGAGACCAGAGACAAGGATGCCATCGTGGGTGAGGAGGAGCACAAGTTTGGCCAGCCATGGGCGCAACATTGATGATAATCCTGAACAGGATAGACTATGTAACAGAATATAGAGATGGGTGTGCTGGGAGGTTGGTAATTATAAGAGCAAAGAGATAAAGGTGGTAGTAATAATATTGATGACAGTAATAGCCTGTAGCCCAGATTGACTTTGGGCCCTATGGCTGAGCCGATGAGCTTGAGCGCTGTCACAGGTAAAATGAAGAAGTAATAATAAGGAGCCTGCCTGTAATTCTGGTAATGGAGACTGCAGCTTGGACTGCTGTTTGAGTAATATCTCTCCAGTACCAGC
>CABFOQ010024115.1:0-23116 GCA_900660455.1 Gephyroberyx darwinii
CCAATTCCTCTAGCAACCACACCACGCCAACTCCATGATGGTGTGGTGTGGTTGCTAGGAGACTTGTGACGCAACTACAAAGCCTCTCACTCTGCTCTGATTGTGAAAACAGGGGCAGAGTGAGATCTCACACCTTTCCCCCTCTCTTGATATCACCTTTGCCTGGCCTGCGACGTTTCTGCTGGGTGACGTAGAGGCGAGGCGTCATCATCAGTCGGTCGGCGGTATTGCGCTTCTGTTTCTGGGGATTAAAAAAAAACAACTGGGCGTTTTTATTAAGCTTCACACGGTTATTATTTCATGCTTACAATCCTACTCAGTTTAGCTAGCAAGCAGTGAAAAAAAGCAAGCAGGTTCTAATAAAAACGTTTCAGAATCAGCATCTAAATGTTATAATGCATTTATTATTTCTTGCCAGGTTAAAATGAACTGTGGCTATGTTCTGTTTCGTTCCAAAACACGACTTTAATGTTGCAAGAAAAATGACTGTCAGATTCATTCAGTCAGATTCAACAAACAATCACATACCTTTATCTTGTGTTCTTTTTTCCATCTCCAATTTTCTCTTCTTCCGCCCTTGAGCGCCAGTCCTAAATTTTCTTTTAGGAGTCATTTGTGTAACATTACTCGGTTCATCAATATAAGTTGCGAATGGAGATTTATTGCCGCTGCCGCACAGCATTCATGGCTACAAACTGTAATATGTTATATTTGCTTTGCAACAACTCCCAATCTATATTATTTGCGTTTACCGCCTTATTGTTACTTTTAGTAACAGTTCCACCTCGTCATCCGTCCAAACAAAGACATCTCTGCTCTTACTTTTCGCCATTGCTGTTCTTCATAACGGTATTTTCTGCAACTAAGCAACAGCAGAGCAGACAATCTGCTTCCTGTTTACACTGGCACGCGCATGTCCAGTGTAGGTGAATGGTCACATGATATGCATTTTCAGGTGTGTTAGTATGGGTGGAGATAATTTCTGAAACGGTGCTAAAACGCTTGTGTGGATGGAAATTATTTTAGTTTCAAAACTCTGTTTTAAAACGAAAACGTATTAGTGTGGATGTAGCCTGAGTTCTTAAAGTGAGCGAGTCAACTTCACACCGTAAGGGTGGGCACATGATCAGTGTGACTTTCTGTGTTGCTCGCTCCTCACACTTTGTACGGTGTAAACACATATGGCATAAACACTCTATGCGGTTGTGGCCCTAAACAACCACATAGAGTGTTTATGCCAGCAGCCGTCCCTGTCTGGCCCTCTCTCCTAAGTTACTCTTTCCCCTCCTTCTTCAGTATTATCCCTGCACCTCGGTGTAGGGTCAGGGGTACACTGCTCCTGTAAACATATTTACTGTGTCAACATCGCTGTTGCAAAGCAGCTGAAGACAGTAACAGGTGCCTGTCAACAGCCAGCACAGCCAGATCTCTAGTGCATTAAAGGATCTTTGCTGTAGACGAGGATTAGTGTCGCCTGGCATTGTTTGTTTGCTAATTCCATCTCCAAGGTATTTGTGGAAAATAGGCATGAATAATTGAAAGCGATTTCTAGTGGACGAAACGAAGCTATCAGCGAATGGAGGGAGATTAATGAGGAGGGGGTGAAACGCAACGCAAATTGGAACAACGGAACAACCTTTCTCAAACACCCGGAGAGACCCCGACTTGGTAAACAGAAATTGAATATGCATTGTTTTATTGGGAAAAAACATTGAAATGAGAAAGACATGGATAAAGAAAGGAATACAGGAATGTGTTTAAAGGTGTCAAAGCATGATGCTTTGGAATTAAGATGCTCACCCTCTTGCCTGTATCGTGCGCATTTAAATTGAATTAGCATCTTGTTTAGTTTGATAAATCTGTCCTAAATCCGTTTGGATGCAACACCAACCATCTGACAAGGTTAGAAATACATTTGTATTGGCAAGTAAGTGTTCAAACTCCTGCACAGTCTACGTCCATAAGTAATACTTAAGCATCTGTAAGGTTTTTTGGTTTGTACCTGTTGGAGAACCCCTGTACCTGCAACGTAGAACCATTTTTCTCAGGGCCAGGGGAACATAGGCACAGTGCACCCCAAATTCATACCAACACGTCTACAAAATCAAGAGAGAAGATACATAATGAAACCACAAAAAGGTCTTGCCAACTTGGCAATAATTGCATTTTCAAATATGTAGGGGACTAAAGAAAAGAGGACAATGTGGAATCATAATTAAATATTACAAAGGAAAATCAAGAAATTATATACTGGTTTATTATATACTATATCTGGGGGATATAAAATTGGACTCCTCGCTATATGAGAGCTAAAGCATAGACTCAATGTTGAAATCACATCTAGCGCTCAGTGGGTTATCTATCTTTCCATCCCACCACCCACAAACCCTACTCTGAGAAAGAGCAGCGTTGTGACGCACAAGGCTTTTCTGACTACACACACACACACAATAGATGGCCCTCGTGTAGAGAACAGCAGGCACTTGTACATTGTGTTTGTTGCATGTACATTGTTTTTTTTTTATCCTTGATGGGTGGTACTTTATCAGCAGACAGATACAAAGAGTTAGATATGAATTAACCTCTGCTCATCTTCTGATGTTTGCATTATTCAATGACAGGAAAGCATAATAAAAAGTTGGAACAAGTTTTGTGAAGGACTTGCAGGGCAGGGCTTAAATAACAAGCATTGTTTGCCTGGGAATGAAAAGGCTGTACTCTGGTTGGGGCGAAGCAGGAAGGTTTTTCTGCAGATCTGTTTTTCGCACATCATCTGAGACAGCTCTCCCCGTCCAACGAGGGACAAGCCTAAAGCACAAATCGATGCTGACCACATCAGGAACACCCACCGAGTGTACCCACCAGAACACTGTGACATGTGCTACGCGAGCACATCACTCTAGACAGACAGAGCCTCCTCTTTCGTCTCCTCAGCTTTCTCACTGTCATACGCTCCTTCTAACTACTTTGTCTCTTATTTTCTCTCAGTGTGTTACATTCGAAGGGGCATTAAGAAATATATGACTTGCATCAAACTCTATCAGCGACCAAGGAATTGCAACAACATCAACAGGTCTCTCTGGCAGAGTCCCACCCCGGCTCAGTCTCACCCCTCCCGTCCATTGAGCTACAGTGGCCTGTAATTGACAGAAAAAATGAAGTCACATTGTTACAACAAGATGAGTAAGCTAGCTAATTAGCAGAGATCCAACAGAAACATCTACTAACATAACATCTACTACTAAGAATTAATATGTCGATGCAAAATACTGTATATAATAATAACACTGCTTTGTCACTTGGGTTTTTGGCCTGGTATACTGACTGACGTTTGCTGTGACCACGGTCCGCTCCAAACCTGCTCTCAAAAATACAAACTTAATCAAGGACAGCTGATTTCTAGTTGCTAAAACCTAAATATTGAACTTGAAGACATATACTGAGATTTATGATGCTTTTCTTTGAATATGGCTCTTATGGGACTAACAAATAGTCCTATAACGTGTACGGTTCCTAGTCACTGCATGTGTGCATCAAAGAAGCAGCTGATGCCACTAAAAGTGCTTGAAACCACAAAGGGTTGGTACAAAACAAAGGAAGATGGCCATACATTAACCACACGATGTAGCCTTTTATGGTGTGTGTGCGTGTGCATGTATACATGTTAGTTTCTTATTGTTTACACGGTATATTAGTGTGTGTGCGCATGAGCGTGTGTGTGTATGTGTGTTTTCTCTTAATGGTGCAGCCAGAGTAAATTGGCCCCTGAATGCAGTGTCCTCTGCCAGTGGTTTTGTAAGCTACAAGTGTAGAGAAACAAAGAGAGCCAGGGAGCTTCAAAGCGGGCGGGTGACATTTCGGGCTTTCCATCTTCAAAGCCTTATTTGCTTTTGTAGTTCCTCTTTGAGTATAATTTTTTTTTTCCAAAGGATTACAGCTGTCTGAAAACCTAGTGTAGAATTTGAGGGTCATTTCATAACATTTTCAATAAAGGATATACAATGTGCAGCCTGATTTTTTTTACATGATGTTCCACTATTTTACCTCAATGCTGAATTTACACACCATAGTACAACTTATTCTATAGTATATAGTACACCATATTACATTTGTCCTTGTTATTCCCTATTGGTAGCCATTGGCAGTGAATTGATTGTTGACCTAATAGAACCCCCAGTGAGTGTCACCAGATGGGGGAGTCGTGAGATCCACCCTGTCCCCCTCATTTTCATTCACCTCTCTCCCTCCTCTCCCTTTCTTCTATCCCCCCATCCAAGTGCCTCTCTATAATTCATGTCCAGGTGCAGCATCAGCTTTCTTTGGCACAGGGCTTGAAAGAAAAAAAAAAGACAGATGTTCCATTTTCACTTCGTTTGTGCATCTCTCTATCTGTTGGTTTGTTTATGTGTGCAGCCCATTCTTGTGCTTTTCACCTTTAACGCAGAATGTTGCATGGTGGTGTACACTAGCTATTATAGTGCAGATGGTAGTTCAACAGTATGTAGCGAATGTGAGTCGGGGTCATGGCTAACTGCTGGTTCTCGCTTCACGTGGAAACGGATGCGACAGATTGCGCATGGTCAAAATGACATAGTTGCATGTGTACATTTGGGGGTCGCACACAAGGTTGAAATTTGAAACAACACGGATAGCGCCGCAGTTACATAAACACACATCCGTACAGGATTGGCTGAGCAAAGAGGAACTGAAGCTGTTAGCTGTTTTATTTTGTTTTTTTCTCTGCCTACTGATTGCAAAGCTGTGGCGGTGACTGAACTGTACACCATCACCTACTTACATAGCAAAATGACATATGTGTATTCTACACAATTGTGGCCAGGAGACATCCTGGACTGGACTAAAGATAATGACACTTTATTTTTCCACTACCAGTGAGTAGAAGTGGTGAGCCACCCTGCCTGGAGGAGCTGCCACCTCTTCTTGCACTGTAAAATTTCATAGTTAATTCTAAGTGCCATTTCAGAGGCTTTTTCATGCCCCTGGAGGAAAATATTCTGGAGGAAATACTGCTGTTTTGCGTCACTGACACAAGTATTGAGACAACTTAATGCAGTATTCAGGACATTTAAGCCACATTTGCAGCATCATTGATTAGAACCTCTGTATCATGGAGCAAAAGTGAAAAGTTAGATGTTCAGATCAATTGGTTCATTTCCAGAGGCACCATGTCCAGAATGATTAGCTATGATTGTATCTGAAATCATTGTATTTTTTTTACCATCTTGAGCATTAAAAGCTACGATAATGGATTCACCTCCTCGTAGTTTCAAAAAGTGAGAACTGGCAATTATAGTTTCTCTAATATCCCAATGGTTCCTGTTGGGTACATTTTCCATCTTTCCCACTGTAGGATCCTGGCTGTCCCTTAATGTGCAAGTGTGTCTGTGCAGCGTTCGTCAGTGTGTGTGTGTGTGTGCGCATGTGTGTGTGGGAAATGGGAAATGGGTACCACAGGGATGCATTTCAAAATAGGTCATCGCTAATCCCCCTTAAAAATGAACATTCCCCTGCCGTGCACCCATCTAACAAAGAGAAAGAAAAAAGTATATGACGAAGAAAGAAAGAAAAGACAATGAATTATGGATAAGTTTTAAGAGGGATATCTCTCCCTCGCTTCCTCGCTTTTCTTCACCTCCCTCTCTCTCGCTCTCTCTCTCTCTCTCTCACTCACACTCTTTTTCTCTCTGTCCTCTGCCTCTTTTTAAATCGATATGGGCTGACTGTCATGGGTCAGTGGCCTGTGTACATCGGGCCGGACTGCTACAGAGGAGCGCTGTGTCTCCCAGGGCTCTCTGTGGAGGCGATAACTCCTGCCTATCTCAACCCTCTTTTAAAAGGACGCCCGCTTTCAATTTAACTCCAATATCCACCCTAAGATTGACTGGGGGTGACAAGATGGAAAGGAATACATATATATTCACCACTTCTGCAGGAGGAAAGTGAGAGCAGTCGAAATACTTGTGGCTATATCTCTGCATAGTGAAAGAGTGGCAGTAGCATGTGAGCTGTGTAATGTTATACCACTTCTCCTTTCCTTTGAAGATGTATTTTAAATATAATGCTAAAATCAGCAAAGAAGCCCCCTATCGTCCTCAATATACAATCAGTAACTCCATTCTTGTTTCAAATCAGACTTGGGCCCCGTATGTGTCACAGTGGTGCGCGTGTCTACCCACAGGCTTCCTCACACTCCAAGTCCAATTACCTACGTTAAGACCACATAGGAGAGGGGAAGCTTACGGGGTATTATTCTAGCACAAACAACAGTCTCTCTGCCCGCCAACCTGCAGGCACCCAGAAGCCGGCAACAGAGGAAGGTGTGAGAGGTGTTACATTAGCACCTGGATGTGTGAACAGCAGATCAGTGACCTTTCACGAGTGACTGATACACTACTTGGAAAACTCTTTCTCCTTCTCCAAATTCTTTCTCCATCTCTCTTTCTGTCTTAAATCTTTTCCATTTCTCTCCGTCCCCGCCTCTCGCATTTTCGGCCTTCTTTTCTGTATTTCTTTCACTGACGTTCTGTTTTTTGTCTGTCATATGCCATGCTTTCATTTCGTCCTCCATTCTCTCTTGATGGACTCCCTATGTACTGCAACCGATGCCTGTCTGAATTCTTCTTCTCATTTTATGACAGTTGATACTCTTGCAGAGGATGTTAGTCAAGATGTCACCTCTTTCTCTCCCCTCTCATCATAACCATTTTGAAACCCTTTGTGATAAAGTCTATGAGAAGTTTATGAAAAAGGCTCGATAAAACCTGCTGAAGGCAGTTCTATACGATATCCCCGCAGTAGAATAACCTGTTTAGGACTGATCTGTCACCACAAAGAAATTGACTTGTTTTTATCTTACTGGTGTGGTCGAGCTTACACAGTCTTACACAGGACTACAATCTCAAGCCATAATTTCGTGTCCTACATTTTTATTGTGAATCATTTTTTTTTTTACCATTGTATTGTCGCTCCTCTCCTATGTGACAAGGAACGGCTACCATGTCTGTATAAATCGGTATGCCTGAGCATCCATAAGACACATGACTTCCTCCTAGTCACCTGCCAGGGGCTCTAATTAGACTGATAAGCAGTGCAAGTGGAATCAGCTCTTCCTGGTAATCAGCCCCACGGAGCCCAGACAGACGGCTAAATGAGGAGGAGATGAGCCGTGCAGCCCAACAGGTGTCTTTAAAAAGGCGAGGAGGTGTGCTTATACAATCTAGTCTTACTCCTTTCCAGCTACTTGAGAGTCAATCACTGGAGATTTTAGGAGTTACAGAGAAACGAATGCCCAAAAAACAGCGTGGTATAAAGATATAGTCATCAGGAATTGTGGTTGCACTCCCTAGAGCAATTGTTTGGGAAACTGCAGTAAGACTGCATGGTAAATGCAGAATGTGGGGAGCTAAAATATCTATGTGGTTTACTTTGCACCGCATTCTGCACACATTTCTTGCCTTTTTCTTTGCTACTATGGTAGCAGCTGCTCAGTTTCAGACATATAATAATGATTAGCGCATTTTGTCCTGAAGCAACGTAATAAAGTAACGCTTCTGACACATCAGGCAGGCAGAATACAAAATGATATCAAAACTAATACATCTCAGAAGGGAAATGTCATATTTCTCATTTTGACACCTGCGTTCGACTGTTGTGTTACACTTTCATTTTACACCCACCACTCCCAGCTGTACACAGAAAAGCAACGCAGCAAGATTAACACTGTGATTTAACTGTGAGAGGTGCCAGGATGTCTTACGGAGAGGGGGAGAGGCAACCTGATACAACGTAAATCTGGGTTTTTTTATCCACTCTTTGGGGGGATGTGTCCACTGTATTGACATCCGTGGAGGTGATTGGAGGCTCTGTGATGGGGTTTATTTAGCTAAAGGCCAATGACAGCGAGAGTGTTCTCTTTGAAATTAGCCTCCTCAAGCTGAATGCATCTTGAATACCTCAGTGCATCTCCTCAACAAAAACAGACAGCCTCGGGAATCCAATCTAGATGCTAAGGCGGCGCATTAGTTAACAGAACTGACAAGCTAAAATTGTTTGAAAGGAACAAAACAGGGACTCTGCATTGAATGTATCTCTAAAGTGCATTTTCACACTGCTGTTTTGATGAAATTATATACTGTCAGGGCCACGTTAGTAGCTCAGCGTTTTGCAGGTCCGATTAAGGAGCCATTTTGGATTTTTGATATTTTCCCTCCAAAATGAAACTCCCTGGCTTTACAAAATGGTGGCATCTTTTTTTGGATTCACACTGTCACATCTATTAGATGAGCCTGCAGTCCTTTATCTCAGTCTTGAAACAAACGAGGAAATGAAGCATGGACAGTCATTTCAAATATCAACATATTAATGACAGTAGTTATGTAACTTACTGTTACATATTTATGACCACAGCAGAGATGATAATGTTTCATTAGCAATGGGCTAATATTGGACCACCTCCAATATTAAAATTATTCCTGACTAAACAGCAGTGGGCCTTTTCATAAACGGAAAGTTATAACACCAGAACTGCTAACAGGCCATTTTTACTTATTCTGTATTTTTAAATGGATAACTTTTTTCAAACGAACCCCACTGGGTTCTGGTATGAGGTTATCCTCATGCAGTAATACATTTATTAGATATAGTATATATTAGTTTTTTGGTGTTGTATTTCTGGGCTGTTGAAATGTTCTGATTATGGGCTATGCAATACTTTATGAAGCTGATCAATAGTTTTTATGTCATCCATTATATTTGCTGATTCTACTACACATGGTCTGCCAAAACTATTTTTTGTGATATTTTGTGGTTCAGATTATTGTGTAAAATAAATGCAATAATATGTAATATGAGGGGTAAACTTGACCTGCTGGCATGTTTAGTTGGTAATAGAATGTTGGCTGTTCTGGTATTAATGTACTCCTTCAGTTTACCTTCAGTAGTTTGATAATTTCATCTGGTTCATTGCTGATAATGACTGTTAAGCAGGTTTGACGAAGTGTCCCTTTACAGTAGCATGAACTTTATTTGTAAAGCTCAGTCTCTTGCTTTGGAGATAACACTGACACAGCTTCAGCATATTAATGACTTCAAGTGTTATGTTGATAGTTGTCTTCAGCAGTCACATGCTCTAATCTGTGTCCTTGGGCGGAGAGTATGCTTGGGTAAATGTACTGCATGGCTCCAGTAGATTGTTTCATGATAGAAGCTGTTTTCAGATCAAAATCCTCTCGATGACTGTCAGATCCAACTCCCCCCCTCACTTCGCCCCGTCCTTCATCCGCTCTCTCATATTCCTGACTTGAGTGATGGCGTTTGTGATTTCTAATGACAGTCGGAACAAATCTACGGTAATGAGGTCACACTGGGTTCCTTTTTTTTTTCTTTCTCTAAAATCACCCTTCACAGCTCCACACAATCAACCTGGTTCTCAAACTCAGAGTGGCCCCTGGATCCGAGCTCCATTGCACCAGCGTGAAACAGATCAATTCCTTCCTCAGAAAGACCTCCCTGCAGCCAAAATGGACACCCTGTCTTTCTGAACATGTCTGTATTTCCAATATCAAGACTTATTATCTCCAGACTCACTGAAGCTCATATCCTGGTCTTATAGTCATGCTGCCTGCGACGTTTCCAAATTCTGCCTTATGATGGCTTTAGCATAGTTATTGATTTATTCTCAATTCTAGTGCTTCTAGTGCTATTGAGGAGTTCCTAGCTGTCTCATATATGATAATACATTTATCTAAAACAGAGGAGGCATGTGTGCATTCTTGTGTGAGCACTCACATCCACATAATGATGTGTGTTTTCTGCTGTACTGGTTTGAGCAGGATGTCTGCACCAACACATCATTACGATTCGTTTGAGCCATTAGCTTGTGGAGTGTGAATTATAGGAATTGTGGATGAAAACCACAACTAAGGAAAGATGTGTGCAGGTGCGTACGCAGTTATGTGTCTGCATAAATATATGTGTGTGTGTGTGTGTGTGTGCATATGCATATGTATGTATCAGTGTGTAGTGTGCGTTCTGGTGTGTCAATGTACGTACACAGTGTGTGTGTGCTCAGTGATGTGGTTAGTAATGTGGAGACCTGCAGGAGACGGTCCGTGGAGAGAGCCTGCAGGATAACTGCTGCACGGTGACAGGTAGGGCTGCCTCTGTCAGAGTTCTCTCTGTGGGGAGGCTGTGTGTGTGTGTGTGTGTGTGTGTGCGTGTGTGCAGGCGCTTCCTCCAATAAGCATTTCCCCAGTAGGCTCCCCTCAGACAGTGGCAGACTTCCAGATGTTTTCATCTTGTATCACACACATCCAGGGGAAGGAAATGAAGCATCTTTTACAGAGAGCAAGAATCTTTAATCTTTTGTATATAAATCTTACCCAAAGGAGAGACCTCAGACTTCAGCAAAGACTTCATCTAGGTTTATAGCATCATCTAGTATCACACATTGAGTACATTTCAATTAGAATGTGCCTAATACCGACTTTTTCACTTGTTGAGGTTTCCCTGAAGATGGTGTTTGTTTCATAAACATGGGGGCCATTCTGCAGTATTCTACTGACAGCAAGGCTGTGGGAGGAGGAGCCTGTCTTATTGCAAGAGGTCACCCAAATACCCAGCAGAGTGGCTCTGTACTACACAGGACTTCTGATGACCATGATTGCTGTAGATGTGCATTGTTTATCTCATCAACCAGTGTCTGGCAGTATACTCCGCAAACCTATCCATCCTTTTTGAATGATTGTCAGATGTGATTTATGTTGCATATGTCACACATCTGCAGATTGTCATCTCTGAAAGGGAGCGTAAACGATGTAAACGTGTCCCGGAGAGAATGCGGAGTGACATCCATGGGGTTTCTCCCACATCTGGAGGTTCCTGCCATCCAAGTCATTTGCCGGTACTGCTTCTGTTCCCCCGATCTCCTGCAGTCCGTGAAGAATTGGTGTCAGCACCTATCAAAGGGAAAATGCCTATTCTACACAGAGTGTCAGAGCAGCCACAATCTATTAATCAAGCAGGCGAGAAAGAAACAGATATTATGTGTGTGTGTCTGTGACTGTTGGTGTGTGTGCATGTGTTTATATGTGCATTTGTGCACTGTGTGTACACACTTTGTGTGTGTGTGTGCACTGTGTTTGTGCACTGTATGTGTGTGCATGCATGCATTTACATGTGCACATGCACCCATTTGCAGGACAGGCAAGGACTCATCCAGGTGTATTATTCAGGGACTCTAATAAGGGAGGATGTAATTATAAATGTGTCATGCAGGTTTGTTTGAGGGAGGAAGGGGCCTGTAATGCGTTTGATACCAGAGGCCATGGCAGGGTCTGCAGAGGACACACAGCGCATGCTGATTGCATGACTACAGCCATTACAGGAGCTGAAGCCGGGTAGCAGACTTCATCTCCTATCCCTCTCCACCACTGTGTTGAGCCTTTTTATCTTTTAACATGGTGTATATTGTATTTAACAGGGAACAGACACACCAGAAAATGGGTTTTGGCATCTTAAAGGAAAAGTTTGGCTTGTGTGATATGCAGTGTTTTTGCGGGATAGTTTTAAGGGCTATATTGAGATATAAGCAGCTAGCAGAGGTTTGTTGATTCAGCCTGAATAGCAGCAGTTGGTTTGCCATGGAGCAGTGTTGGTTTATCCACAGGAAGCGATCGATCGGGGTGAATAAACAATAAGCTAGCCAGGACCCCTGCTATTCACAGCATGGTCGTACCATGTGACAGATATGATTGGCACTGCTGATTGGACATTACAGCTTATTGATGTCATGGGTATAGCAGTGTTAGGTATACTGGCAGAAGAGAAGGGGAAAGTGTTTTTCTATACACTTTGATTCCCTATTTAAACCATTTTCACATTTACACTTTAGTAATTTAGTTGATGCTCTTTAAAATTAGTTAAACTATAAAATGCTTCAATTTCTACATCACTAATATAATAAGCAATCAGTTTTAAGGATTGCAATGGTGAGAGCCACCATGCCATTGCAATAGAAGTAACAAATATGTCCACTGTGTCCTGGTTCTACTGCCCCCCTCTCTTTCACTTGCAGGATTAGTCAGAGGTTGATGGTGTCTTGATTGGACGTTAGTTCTTAATGATGATGGTGGAGGAGAAAGGTAAAGAACCTTGTTTTTACCTACGCACTCTTTTATTCTCCTCCTGCTCAGTTCCACCTTGTCCCTCTGTTTCATTTGGAGGATTTCTCAGAGGTACAGGTCCTTTGATTTGGTGTCTTGCTTTATAAAAGCCAAGGAGCAGAATAACAATTGATATGCATGAACAAGAGAAGACAGGGAGAGGAGGGCTCTGGGATCGTCTGGGGAAAAAACCTGTGTGTGTGCGCGTGTATATATGTATACATGTGCGCCGCTCAATTACTAGTATATATTATGTTTTTCACATTTTTGTTTATCCTTACCATAAGAAATAAGAGTTCATGCGAAAGTCATTTTATTAGTATACAGTAATGTAGTTCTGCTGCCATTGTGTTTGGCTCTCTAGGAGAATATCCATTCTGCGATGAATTTTACAAAAGTCATAAGCCTACTGCAAGTGAAAAAAAAGATGATGAACAAACAGATCATATAAAAGCGACAGCAATATGTGTGAACTGATTTACATTCACATACATGTTATGTATCATATATGTAATGAATATGCCACTGCTCTGATATGGCAATCGGAAGTCAGCATTGTGGTACTTCATAGACCGAGTTATGAAGGAATATTATTGTTTTTTGTTTTCACTCCCCACCCAGGATTTTGACTGAAAAATGGCTTGCAATGCATCTTATCCGTCTCAGGGATCAGATGCATCTCTCTCCCTCTTCCTCCTTCTCCTTCTCCCTCCATTCTGATAGGTACAGACAACCATCATATGTGCAAGGGGAAAGTGATGGGCGGAATGGCAGCTTTAATATCGGGGCGATTGCCTGCTGATAAGGCTAATGGCTGCGGAGAGGCGTGAGCGTCAGCCCTCCTCCGCAATAAACACTTTCATTTTGTTTGGTCGGAGTGACGGATGGAGAGATGGATGTGGGGAAAAGGCGACCTGAGGAGCAGGAGAGGGAGGGAGAGCAGGAGAGAGGGAGGGAGAGCAGATAGATGGAATGGATGTGGATGTTATTCAATATTAAGAGATCAATCAGAGGGTGGTGAAATATGCATTTTGTCAACTATACGCCTCCATTTGGCCAAAGAGGCAACATTATGATCACGTGATAGCATTGTCTGCTGTGCCGTGTTGAAATGCAAAATGCTTACACCCTCGGTGATTTGTTTCCCAAAATTCAATTCCTATTGGTACTAACAATAACAGCCCTGTGTAGTCGTCAGAAAAACAAATATATATATTCATGAATGTTCTCACTGATTATTGCTGTCTCCACAATCACCATTTTGAAATTGTTATTAGAATCTATGATGAGCAGTGGAGAAGTGCCTTAGTTTGCAGTGCATAGCAGAGCAATGCAACATTTGAATCAAATTATATCCAGCCTCTTGACAATGCTTGTTGAGCACATATGTTGAAGACCGATTTATAGGTCAGACAAAACCTAGCTTAAGTGTGTGTGTGTGCATGCACTCGGTGTGCCTATGGTTGTGGGTCCACGTTTTTATGTGTGTGTGTATTTATGAGTTCCTATATTGGTGTGTGTCAAGGATAACCCAGGATACCATGAATCATTCCTTAGGTTGCTGATTGAAATGACCTCTTAGAGAGTGCATCTAAACTGCTGTTGTGATGAGTTGTTTTTTAACTAACTTCCTGTTAACCTGCAAGAATATTCTAATGCTAAGTTAGACACAAAGCTCATGTTTTAAATCACAGCACATTAAAAACAACACATTCACTTGAACCTACGTTACTTAGGAGCGGTACTAGTACTAGTCCCTGCTGAAAATATTAAAAACGGAGGCTGAAATGTTATTTGTCTGTAGTAAATGTTTGTGGATCCTACTTCTGAAATTTGATATCCACCATTTCACAAAACTGACATATTCTCTTGCTTGTATTTTATTGATATTGCTATTATTCTGTATTTATATAAACATTGGTCTTTTATGATATTTCAGTTACAACTCATAACTGAATATCATTGAAGCTGTAAGACAACCTTAGACCTTTTTCATCATCTACATGCATGACATTTTGAGTAAAGAATTTCAGGTAAACAGATAATCCTCAATTATATGTTTGCCCAGCAGCAGTGAGAAAAGCATTGCATGTGTATAACTTTTCTGAAAAACACAATTTCATTTGAACGCAGATGGAAATGGAGCACACTAAAACCTTTAGCTTTACTGCGCTTTTTGACTACTGAACATCAGATGATTTGGCTCAATGTGACTCGGAAACCAAAAAGATAAAACGAGCAGCAGGGATCAGATCACGATATTAGAGATCAGGCTAGATAGACTCAGACAATGCCTATTAAAATGGTTGGAGAAGCCTCTCTGAAATGAGACCTGACATCCTTTTTCCACAGTCTGTCAGGAGTATTTGGTAGCTAATTTGAAGCTTACAAAATGTGTGTGTGTGTGTGTGTGTGTGCACGTGTGTGTGAGAGAGAGCGAGAAAGAGAATAACAGAAAGAGAAAGAGAGAGAACTCCAGTGGGAGGTTAATATAAGGGGTGACCAAAGAGAGAGGCTCTGGGCTGTTATCTGTACAGTCAGTGACAGAACAAGCAATCCAGCGGTTGTATTCTCTCTGCGGCCCAGATCCATCCAGTTGCCAGCTAATGAGCTCGGCAAGTACAGTGTATTTACATTTAAAGTGGCTGTTGTGGGCCTCTCCGTTCCCTCAGGTTGATTGGAGAGTTCTCAGCTTTGATTCACAAGTAAATACTGACCTTCAGGCCTCTTTGGTTTCACCATAAGACGGTTAATGTCAGCTTGTCAGTCAAAACCCAAGCTGCAGTCAGAATGACATGCGTGTGTCTGTACACGTGCGGGTGTGTGTGTGTTGATTCCAGGCTAATCTTTCTTAGTTTGACTTATGATGTGCTGCGACCCCAGAGGGGTCCTCATTAGGACCAAAATGTTCCGTGACCTTTTAGCAGCTTCACCCCCCCCACACACACACCCTCACCCAGCTGGGCCCAATTACCTTGCTCATTACCCCCCTCCTAAATAGCACCAGGACCGAGCAGGTACTGTATCTATCTATGGAGAGCCAATATGTCAGTGACTAAATACAGGGGGCGGCAACATTAAATGAAAATGAGTTTCGTTTTGGAGACATGCCAGGTGACGGCTTCCCTCATTTCTCATTTGGACGTAATGATTGTAGACGTGCTCCTGGTGGTGGTCTTGTAGTTTCAATTCTCTCTGTCTCTCTATGTGGCATTTTAAATCGTAGCTGCAGAAGAGACTTTGAATGTATCGTCGACCTTTTCCTGCTCTCTCGTAACTTTCTTCTTCCCCTGCCGTCCTCCAGAAACTCCTGGCCGACACTAAAATATAAGACGTCCCCTTCGCTGCCGTGTTGATGAGATGATAGGATGATCAATGTTTGCAGGACCCTTAATAATGAGAGAGAGAGAGAGAAAGAGATGGATGATTATCCTAAAAGTAGCGTGCTTAATTAGATGGAATGCTGCATACATTGTGGACTGAGAGGAATCATCGGGATAGATTAAAACACTAATTAAACAGGCCCTTGCCGAATTTGGAGTGTGAGGTAGGGTTCAGCTCTTCAGGGCCATTTGCATAGCCTTCATCTGGGGAAATGGGATTTAAAGGACCTCTCTCTCTTTAACGCTGACTTTTTTCTTTTCCCATTACCAATCACATTCACATGCTAACAAACTCAATTAAAAACAGGCACAATTTTTTCCTTTCACTCTATAATTTGGCATAATCTATTAAGACCCCTTTGATTTTGTTTTTCAATATAGACGTTTCCATCAAAGTGAGGAAGCATAGGGGGGGGGAAACGTCGGCAAAAATCTGTGATCTTGAACGATGGATATTTAACGTTGCCTCACTTTAGTTTGATTTACATGAGAATGCCTTCCCTGAACAAAGCTTTGGAAATAGCATGCCATATTTGATTAGATCAATAGATCTGAGGATCAAACTCATGTTGTGTATTAATTACTTGAAGAACAAAGGCGTGAGCTCAAGTTTTTGTGTGTGGTGAATCCACAAGCACTTCTGCTTTCTGCCAATCTTCAGTAGGTCCTACTTATAGTGTGTGTGGGTATATATGAACTTTTTTGGGACATTATTTTTATTTATTTTTTCTTATTCTACTATATCGAGTCAAATCAAAGCATATTTTACACTCCAAGTCCTACTAGTGACTCCAGTCAGGCCGTGAACTGGTCTTGCCCTGAATATTCTTTCGCTTGTTTTCTTGATGAAGGTTTTTCTATGTGTAGGCTAGTCATTTTTCTATGACCAATTTGACATCTGACTCAAACACACATTACATCATTCTCAGTTTCTGTACAGCACCTCAGGAACTGAAAAATCTGCTACTTTGTCATCCTCTGCTCATACACACACCTCCTCTTCTTTTGTCTCCCATGCAGTCCAACAGAAGCAGCAGCTGGAGAAGGAGACAGGCCTGAAGATACTGGAGGCTGGAGTTAGTGATGTAAGTTCTGCTCCCTAAAAATATCTGTCGGATTATCCATCATTCAGCTCTGTGTGTGTATGTGTACGTGAGTGTGGGTGTGCACGTGTGATTGTGTGTGCTGTCCGTGTTGAAAAGACTCACGGGTCAGGAATCACTCACTGATTTCAACTTGTCTTGGCATCTACATCGCACCTGCAGCTTCTGCTGTACAGCCAAACACTAATCTTCGGCAGAAATGAAATCCAAATGCATATCCTTTTAAGTGTGCTGCTTTGATTTCCATCCCCCGTGTTCATTTCCTTTAAGTCTCTAAGAGCTGTTGTCACCATGGCAAATAAAACACAACAAGACAGAAGCCCCGTGCATTTTCTAAACTTATAGTAAGTGATAGCCGCAGAGCAACAATAACCAGATTACCTGGAGTGCTGTCACTTTGTGGAGAGCCCTAATGCTCCTGTGACATATTCATTGGAAAAAATTAAGAGGAAAGCAGGAGGACACTTATGATGCTCCTGATGAAAGGAGAGGAGATGTGTATTCATTCAACACTGATAAATATTCATATGTATCAGAGGTAAGGATCTAATCAAGCACCCATTGATGCATCGTAGTCCTCCATGCTTGCCTGGTAAATGAGTTTCTTTATGGAAATGAGACAGACAGCCTTAGACCCCTGAGCCGCCCTGATCATGAAGCATGCTGGGAGCTAAATGGATGTGGCCTGTGCATCGCAGGACAGTTGCCATTGGCAACAACCGTCACACACTGTATAGACCAGATCATTTTCCTGTGTTAGTCTCGTCTACGCTGTCTTCCTTTTGGTGTCACTGCCTTTCTTTGCCCATCTGCCTCCCACTTATATCTTTTTTACCACCACATTTTCTCTCATCATATTCTACATTGTCTCTTTATCACCTTCTTCTCAATTATCTCTGATTCAGCATTTTTCTTTTCTTTCATAGTGACTTTTGTCCTTTTCTTTGTCTGTACCTCCTCGCCTCCTTTCATTCTTTTATTCCCACTCAGACTGATTCCTGCGCTTAGCCAGCACTGGTACAGGGCTGTGTTTGTCATATTGGGCCTATTTGTAGATAATTAGCTGCAATAATAGCCTCTCTGCAGGAGCCAGGGTGAGGGAGGGAGGGAAGGAAGAATCTGTCTTCCACCTCATGGGGAGAAAATCTGCGCCAGACTGTGCTTGTAGAAATGCATGTTAAAGAAGCACAGTATTTACTGTACTACAAACAAAGAGTTGGCAAAGTATAATCCCTGTAAACCCTCAATAGAGTATTTATTAGCAACAGCATAGAACAGCTCTTATCTGGATATGTTGATCTCACTAGTTTGTAGCCAAGAAATGGAGAGCTGAGGATAAGTTACGGAAAATAGATAGAGAGCGGCTTTTGACAAGAGAGCCGGTGGATGGGCTCTTCAGATGCATTAGTTTAAATGGTGGTAAACCAAAATGTTTTCTGCTTTCTGATGTCATACAGTAGACTGACTACAGCTATGAGTGAATATGCCTGAGGTTATGGGTCTCTACAGTGCACATGATATACACGAGAAGGTAAGTAGAGGAACAAATTAAGTATGGTACTTGTCAGCTGTGCCCTAGTCCCAACAGTACTCTCTCCCTGGGCTTGTATAAAACCATCAGCGTGGTTGGTATCATTAAGTCTTATCACTGACAACCCCGCCCCCTCCATTTTTATTTAAGAGGTGACAAATGACGAAACAGCTTAGGAAGATGTCCAGATAGAGCGAACGTCAATACCAGTAGATGCGGACGAGGATAAGCAAATGTCAAAGTGGGGGGAAGGAGACATCAATCAATAGGCCTAGCTACAGATTGCCTGGAACCCAGTTCCCTGAAAAAAAGACCATTTTGCTTTTCTTAACTAACTATAGTATGTGTCGCTTAAGCACTGTATTTTTTTTTAAACATTGTCATTAACAGCAGTGTCCCTGTGGGTAGCTGCATTCTCAGGGAAACCTGAAAGACACATGGAGGTCTCCTCACAGCAATTCAAGAGTCCTGTGAATGTGTGAAAAATTTGGTGAGGTGAAAGGAGAAGGGCTGCCGAGGGGAAAGAGGGGGAAGGGGGCAGAGAAGGAAGTGAGGTGGAAAGAAAGAAAAAATAAGGTGGGAAAATTCGTGGTTGACAGGCCTCTTCGCATTTTAGCAGTAACTGGCACCAGTGTTGTTCCCTCTGTCTACAGTCATAGTACAGAGGATAAGGATATCCTCACTATTATCCAACACTTAATACTTTGCTTTATAGTGGTCTTTTAATAAGCCCTGGCAGATCATACCACACTTTACCTCCTCAGCCAGCATCATTCCTAAAAGGCGCAAAGCTCTGTGACCGTGCATCCTACGCTCCCCTCTACCCCCTTCACATCTTCCTCCATGCAGGAGGGGTCGATGAGTCACCCCGCAGCTGGAGACAGCGACCAGGCACAGGCAAAGGGTTGCTTTTGCTTGCAGCCATAGACACAGCATGGCTGGTACCAGTAGGGAGTATGGAGAGGAGAGGCAAGGGAATAGAGGGAGGCTCAGAAAGATATTTTTGAAAGGGAGGGGCATGCCGGTCAGATGTTCTAGCATGCGGTTGCTATGGGGAGTCAACCTGACAGGCATCAGAAAGACAGACAGACTATTCCAACATCCTCCCCCAATCCCCAAATGGGAGGCCAAAAGATAGAAATATAACAAATATTGCCTTATGCAGCATAGCCTCTCTGTCAACATTTCACTTTATCAGAGTGCAAAATACTCTTCAACACACTTATAAATTGTAAAATGCACTGAACAGTTTCTATGAATAACTAACCACCTATAAAATATTTTTAAGCTGCACATTTTTAAAAGAGCATCGGTAATGTGTGTATACATACTGTAAGAGGTTTTTTTTCCCCCCGCTTTCCATCTTTTTTCATATCAGTATTTCAGTGGAGGATGCATAGCTGCATTTGCCTGCCTGTATGAGATGGTCCCCAAGTGATTAAGTTGGTAGTTAAATAGAGATTCATTGACATTTTGACAGCGGCCTCATGTTTGAGATAACTCTGGCAAACTGCTTATGTGAAGAGGCACTCATTAACCATAGAATTCCCTGAGCTGCATGTCAACTGATTATTCAACCACCAAATGTAAATCATATATGGCAGGCGGGGAGTCTCCCCACTGTGTGTGCCTATTTGTATTTGTGTGTGTGTGTGTGTGCGTGCGCACAGGAGTAAAAAAATGTACTAGTGTATCATTGATATTAATAGCATTTCTGCATATATTGTACTTACTCTTTGTATACTCAAGTGTGTGCATCTGTGTGTAAGTGTGTGTGTGTGATTACTTGTCACAGGCACTACTGCAAAACTAATACAAAACTACATTACCTCTCTGGAATCCTGTAGGATTTCCATTTGATTTCTACTCTGGCCACATAATACAAGTGGATGCAGGTGAAATAAACATTGCTGTGTAATCCTGGCGTATGTCAAGTCGGAGGTACCGTCGGAGAATGCCGCCGGAAAAAGCTCTCATTGTCTTTGTAATCAAACAACTAAGTGCAGAGGTGCAGGCAAACCTCATCACTGGGAAAGGTCACCTGTAAAGATGACCCCTCACAACTGGATTTGGAGGCTTTCTTTCCAATTTCCTGCCCCGTGATTAATGTGAGGGTAAGCGTACGTGCATATCTGTTTGAAAATCTAAGTGCTGTAGTCCATCAGACATTGTTACATAAATAAGTGGCATAGAGGTTTTGAAAATTATACTTTGAGTCATATTTTCAGCATTTGATCGCTTAAATATGTCAATATGTGCTGCATTGAATTTCACCAGGTAAATAGCAAATCGTCAGCTACATACACAGTTGTCATCGTCCTACAGACTACCAGCATATCTACCTGATTGAGTTTGCATCTAGGTTTTCACACGCAATTAAACACTCTACTTGGGGCATAATTCATTCAAGTAAGGTGAGAATAAAAGCTGCTACTTTCTGTAACGTGTGTGTGCACCATGTGTAATTCTTACATCAAGAATGAATACAAGCACAGGGATGATCACTTTAAATTCACATTTTGTTTTGGTCAAACACTTTCTTGCATGAATATGTATTTCCACATTCTTGATGTTGTGTGCATGGTTATCAGGCAATAACAGTGCATTTGCTTTCCTTTAATCTAACAAAGCCAGACTATAGAAGCATATACCGCTTAATAACAAATACCATGTGTAACCATCAGCAAATGCAGCTCCTCTGAGCGAAGGGCGCAAATAATTTCAGTGGTGACTTCAAAGGAAACCACACTGACCATTCCTACTAGAGAGAGGAAATAGACACACACCCTGAAATAAATAAATAAATAACTGTGATAAGAGTTGTACAAATTGATCTTGTAAAAGCATGGGTGTATGCTGCACTTCAAAAAATATTTTTTCCACGTTGGTTTCTTTTTTAAGCTGTGTTTTTTTTTTCAGAATCAGCCGATGAGAGAAATACATTTTCATGTTAATTTCAAGATCTCTCATCCTCATTTAAGCGTGAACATTGTCAAATATAGTTCCTCACAGGATATGAGAGCAGCAGAGTTTCACTGCAGGGCATATGTTCTACTCATCCTTGTGTTGTTTACCCTAGTGTATGTGTGTGTGTGCGTGCATGTACACATGTGTGTTAGCTGATCAATTCCACATTGGCCCTCAATTGCCATTGCCACATTGACAGTCTGTCCAATCTCCTTCAGACACAATAATAAACCCAAACACTAAAAAAACCAAAAACTGCTGCCTATAAAAATTTCAACAGTGCAGGAAGGCCAATCTGGCTGTTATAAAAGTGTCTAAAATGCCATTGCCGTGGCAGATCTGGATGTGAAATGTCATATTGGAGCAGCCCCACTGTGCCTGCAGCCCTGAGTACCACTGCCTCTTTGGAGACTCCAGCTGCCTCCCACTGATGAAAGACCGACCAGCAGTTCCGTTTCTCAGCAACCTTTTACCATCACCTGACCTTTGGACTGCAGAAATGCCTTTGATACCATGCCATGCAGTTTGGTATTTGCCTCTCACTTTATCGTGACGTGTGCTCTCCCCTGGTTAAGGATGGACTTGTCTGTTTTTAATGAGTGTACACATACCCATACCTTTTGGTGCTTTAACGCTCTGCTGCTTTCTGGCTGCCATTGTTAAAGATGAGTATAGATACTGTATATTTGAGGGTGGCGTTTTTTACCCAACTGGTTGGAGCCAGAAGGGCGTAAAATTGTGGTCGAAAATTAGATCTATATATTGAGTGAACACCCATGAAGTGATCTATTTTGAAGTCTATTTGTGTATTTATGTGATATCATTTGAAAAATATATTTACCACTTTTTTTGTTTGGCTGTCCTGTAAAGTTTGCCAAGACCTATTTATGCCCCTCTGGCTCCAAACCCATTCATTGTTGCAATATTGCGATTTTTTTTTTTGTTTGTTTTGCGATTATGTATTCATGCTTTTGCCAGGTATTGGTTTTGCATGGGATCTGTGAAAAATTGTACTTCTATAATATACAAACTAGCACTAATATACATCTCTGTCAGGTGGACACACACTGAAGCTGTTGGATGTGATCACCCATTTGACGCTCCCATTTCTGTCTATTCTCACCTAAACTATGGGTTTCTATGGCTTCTGTGTGACCTCTAGGGATGTCACAAAACATAATACTTCCAGGACTCTAACACACACACGCTTTAATAGCTCCAATCACAGCTTTGTGGGTGTGGACTGTCCTCCCTGGTGTATTTTAAGAACAAATAACGTCACTCAAGACTGCAGCCAGAGAATGCCGCAGACCCCACTGTTTCCCTTCCATCTTCCCCAGAATAGATGTCCTGTGTGGCAGTCACCAAACCAACCATCTCCTTAAATCTGTGTTTGGGAGAAACCCTGTGCTTGTGTGGGACAGCTTATGTTTTCTGTGCTATTGATAAATGCCCTTAATACTAGGTGCAACTACTGGAGCTTTGCAAAATCAGTAGAAAATAAGTGAAAATATATTTCCCGACTTGGACCCTGCTCCCTTGCTTATACTGTAAATTATAAGGGTGTGATTGCAGTGGTCCAAGAATGCACCCAACATGAGGCTGGAATCGATCATTTGGTCAGTTGTTGATTATCTCTCTAGTGGCTCTTGTTGGTGTTTGTTGTAGGTACTCCAGTCTTGTCTAGACAGACTGATTGATGGATGAAAATATGAACCCATTTCTGGTTCTTGGGTTTTGACTTAGTCAATAAAAGTGTCTGACTCATACGCCTGCTTTTGTCCACAATTCAACAGAATTCCCCCTTTAAAGCATAAATAAGATCTAATCTTAGAATGACTCGTCTACCGTGAGCATGTCCTGCACTTGCATTATAAAGGATGCAGCTCCACAGTTGTTTGAATGAAAGCTCTGGCTGTTAATGATAATCTGTTGACTGGTGTCTGGAAG
>CABFOQ010024116.1:0-15182 GCA_900660455.1 Gephyroberyx darwinii
TATAAATGTGCTGACTGCAAGACAAGATCTCAGAGAGGTAATCAAATTCTTAATTTCAAACATTCATTTGGCCGAGCTCTGTCAGAAGGCATTATGGACTATAACAATAAACATTCTTAATAAATATAGCCAACCATAAAATGTGCTTACTAGTTTATGTCATCTGGGCTCAACCCTCATAATCTACAGCCCAAGCAAGGAGAACAAAGTCAGCACCCAGCAGCACATTTACTTATGATAATAATAACACTCTTTATAAATCGCTGTATGGAAATTCTCTTTATTTTCTCCTCAGGGAGAGGGTCAGCTGCAGAAGAGCGCCACTGGAGCTGGTAGGGATTCAGTGTCGTGTTCAAGCACACTTGAGGGGACTTGAAATGTTTCGTGACCCTGTGACTAATCCCTTACTCATTTTCAAAAAGGTCGGCTATTACTCTAAAATGTCAAAAATGAAAGGGTTTCAAAAGCAAGTTTTTGTCTTCACTCCTGAAAAGCTGATTTTGACACTGCTGACATGACAGCTAATGATTGTGCATTCAGGTGACACGGCTCAACAAAGACCAATATTCGCCAGGCCTGTAAGTGGCATCCCCCTCTCTTCGTACATCTTGTCACAGTGAAACCAATGCACGATATATATTCACCAAGCACCCATAGGTAATGTCGTCAACAGCTCAGCTAGCAGAGGCCTGATGTGTGACACCCCAGAGTAATCACTGCTATTCAACACGGCAGCAATTTCTGCCTCTCTTCTCTCTCTCTCTCCTGAGTCAGAGTGTGAATATGGTATGAGATTGTCTGCAGAACAAAAGGAGGCACTCACAATCTCTTGAACTGATCGTAGATGGGATCATCATCTCTTGAACAATCAAAGACGCTGCTTGTTTTCCAAATGTATACGCCGACGGTCCCATCATAGCTGTTGATGAGATGAGAACAAAACTAGTCAATACAGCAAAAAAAATCTGAATTGTATATGGAGAAAAAAAGGCGGTGGTACAAAAATCAAGACTCTTATTGGGAGTATAAATACTGGTATAACCAAACACATTCTCAGCTCAAGAGACCTTAAGATGGCTGCAGTGAAGTGAAAACAAAGGAGGCATGTTATCTCTCTCACTGTTATCCTCTCCACCAGCTTTTGTCTGTTGATTAGCTTAAAAGAGACAATAAAATGAAATCAAATGGCAAATACTACAATCTAAACTCCTAAAGAGAGGAAAACACAGCAATACAATAATAAGGCTGAAAATGAGACAATGAGAAAGTGTTGAGATGGAGCAGAGGGACAGAGAACAAAGTCATTCCTGTTATCAAGTTCCTGTAATTACTGTTTTGCTGATTGTGTTGTGTATATTGCTATCTCAAACTCAACTAATATGCCCTCTCCCTCTCTTCCCCACTCTCTTTTAGTCTTTATTTATGTGGTAGATAAAAAGGAAATAAACCAACCAAAGTAACAAACAATGAAGTCTGTATAGTCTCTCCCTGATAGCTTTATGCTGCTGCTGCATCTGACTCTGTGAGCTATTTCCAGTAAACATAAATAGATGTGATGCAGAAAAGTTAAATGATTGACAGGTGTAGAAGAACTGAAACATGAATAGGGAGTGGCTGTGGGTCTGTTCCTAGCTAACAATAATAGGAGATAACCAACTCACTCCACAGCTTTCAACCACAGCCCATGAGATTTTATTGGCAGAAATCCAACATGTTGAATTATTTTGCAGTCAGTGTCAAGTGTTTCCTATACTGGATAAATAAATGAATGATGACTAAATATAAAAAAGTAAATAAAAGACCTTAAATCAACAAATCATTGCATAGTATAATGACAATAAATTGAATTGAGTTGAATTTAAATTGATTATATTTCATTTATATTTGCTTCTCCTTAAGACTTACAGCAGTTTGATACTATTAGGTATGATGTGTACTATGAATTTACGTCATAAACATTTATGTCAGGCTACAAAGGACTGGGCAATAATTCAAAATTTAATACAAATTTATTACAGTATCTTTCAATAGAATCACATTGTGATGTAATAATGACATCAAGGTATCATGTTATGTGATTATGATGTTAGCAGATACTTTTATATATTGATAGCAAAATGATTTATTATAATTATCATGAAATTCATTTTGTTCATACTAATGTTGGCATTCTAGTTAGTTCTAGTTAGTGTAGGTGGGTTTACCTTTCACTACATCCCTGCTTGAGGCAACTTTCCTAACACACTGACAGGACAAATAAACACAAAAAACAATGTTTTGTTGAGACAGACTAACAATCTAAAAACATGCTTTATCTGCTTGCTGTCTGTAGTTGTACTCAATTTCCACTTCCCCATCACTGAATGTCTTATATACACCCTATACATGCATTATCCTTTATAAGAGTGTACCTGTAATGCATTCACAGTGCTACAACAGTATGTTGACGTTAGTGAGTAGCAAGCAGTGCACGTTTGAGTACCTGTTTGTGTGTGTGTGTGCATGTGCATGAGTGTAGATGAAAGTGCTGAAACATTTCTTTCCTTTTTGTTTCTTTGGAAAACAACAAACATCCACTGCAGCTAAGCTGTCACGTACACACATATGTATTCACAAGCGCACCTACATCGCAGGCGTGGGCATACACATATTCATGCACAGGCCAAGCTTACAAAGACAGGAAAGCATCTGTTCACTGCTGTAAGGGATAGTTTCATTTATTATTTATGATTTGTTATTTTTAATCTTGTTTTTGTTTTTAACTGAACTCCTGTTTAACTGGACTTCAAAGGACAATGTGCCTTAAAGGATGACTTACTAAGTATATGTGCACTAATGTCC
Source organism: Gephyroberyx darwinii (assembly GCA_900660455.1). NCBI lineage: Eukaryota > Metazoa > Chordata > Actinopteri > Trachichthyiformes > Trachichthyidae > Gephyroberyx > Gephyroberyx darwinii. The sequence goes on from CABFOQ010024116.1 coordinate 2,842, forward strand.
AGTTTCGCATTTCCATGTGAAAATAGAGCTATATTCAAAAATCTTTGATCTTTCACAAAATGGTAATTTTATGTGATGAAGATGAAGTTCAGAATTGTACAATTTCAAAGATGTCTTACTAATTTAATACCTGCCCTGACATTTTAGAACCACATCACATGAGCGAGTGGGGAAAAGCCTCCCCCAACTGAAAAGTAGACAACTCTAAAAGGTCACTGATAATAGGAAGTACGACTCGCTGCTATGCGCTTTGTTGATGTCACAAGGTAAGGATGTAAAAATGCAATTCCCCTCTTTTACAGGGAAAACATAGCTGGTAGTTAACACTGCTACAAAATGACAAAAAAGTAATGCTAACCAAAGTAACTACCAAAGAACATTATCCAAATCTGAATCACCAAGGTACTGCAAAATATTGTTAAAGTACTTGTTTATTACATAGAGTGTATTACATAGAGCAAACCTTAACTAGTCATTTTAAAATAAGTATAACTGCACTAAAAAGAAGTATCATAAGAGGAATTGGTAACGTTGTGATGTCAACCAGTATAAAGCCCAATAGTCCCTTTGCTGGGTGTGTATCTAAAATAACTGCAGTATTCTGGGAGGCTCTCCGACATGAGAACACCTCAGCTTCAAAAAATGTACCCACAAATATATTCCTGTCTCATCCTGTCCTGCTAAACATAGAGACTGTAATGCATTACACACAAAAACATTCATGCACAAACACACACACACACACACTAATGCATTAACCATGTTCTTTGTATTTGAAGGTAATTCCTGCATATTTCATCTTAAAAGTAGAAGTCAGAAAAGAGAACTTTCATCAAGTTTCCTCGCCAGCAGTAAAAAGTCTCAAGTGTGTTCGTGTGTTAGAGAATGAGTGTGTGAGAGAAGTGTGTAATCGAGGACATGCGGGAACGGATTGATACGTTCTTACAATGGTCGGGGTTAGAAGTGAAACACACCAAATGTGCTGCGCTCTAGGAAAGATGCAGCGGTGGCAGACTGACATACCCTCATCATTTACAGTAATGGGCAAACCGATCAGAGTTTACTCCCGTCATGAAACATAACCTTGGCCACAGGTTTAATGTTGCTTGTCAGTGGGGGGGGGGCAGGTCCGCTGATTGACCTGTCTCGCCTGCCCGCGGTCATGAAGCTAGAGGCGGAGAGAGAAATAGCCCGAGCAAAGATTCAGCACCTGTTTGTTGATGTGCACATTCCACAAAACGCCCTGCTGTAAATGAACAATAAAACTGTTAAAATGGTCAGAGAGTGGTTATGTTTGAACACACACTCTACTCGGGACATTATATTGAGTAGCCCCTCACAAGGTTTCTTCCATTTTTTCCTAAAAGGTTTTGTGGGATTTTCCTTGTCCTCTGTAACGGTCTAAGGCTGGGGGATGTCGTGTACTAACCATTTATTGTTTTCACACGTTGGGCACTGTGAAGCCCTTAGAGACTGTAACGGTGATTAAGGGATATACAAATAAAATGGGATTCGATATCCCTGAGCCAAAAAGAAGGGGGGCTTGGGGTTCCTAACATGGAGTGGATTTACACTGCAACCAGGTTAACCCACCTTATCAACATACTCAACAGCGGTGATACAACAGTCCGGTAGCTAGTCAGGGCTTCCCTCCTTTTGGACCTTCAGAGGAGGAAGGACAACCAGGATCATTTCCTGGGCTTGACAGCTAGACACAGGCTTTGGAGGTCTACCTCTACATCTGAAGTGATCTCTGATGCAGTGGTCACTGATGTCAGTGTGACTGTAGAGGCCACTGTTAATCATGATGATGCACAACACACACACTACACCACCAGACATCAAGGAGGGGCCTCCTCGGTGGAAAACAGACAGAGACATCGCTGGACTGGGTTGAGGGTGGTTGCTGCAGCTATCAGAGAGGTTCTGTCAAGTACTGTGACAATGTACAAACACAAAACAAGCTTGTTGAGGACAAAGACCGCTTTCATCTGCCTACCTTGGCAGTGCTGCCATTGTACGTTCACTTGTTGTCATTACATGTAATGTAGGGGTGTTAGGTGAATCAAGTGAACCGGTCCTGACTTCATTCACTACTGTCAGACAGTCCAAAAGATAGAAGTTAGTTTAAAGAATTGCTCATTCACCCACTATCATATGATCGTATTTTTATTTATTTTTTGCGATATTGAGGACATTTTATTAAAACTGTCCATTTCCACTCAGCTTTTCTAATTAAATACATCACAGTGTCCATAAAAATATAGTTATAAATAATGTGGCACTCTATACATACACACACACACACAAATAGCAGGTAACCCCCTCTGTTTGGCCCTGTAGTTGAAACCAATCTAATGAGACCTTTCAGGCTGTAATGCAGGAGTATACTCAGTCAACCAGGTTCATATCAGATAAAATTAGCTTTTCGTTTCATCCATGCAGCCGTGCTTTATCCTCTCTCTGTCAAAACAAGACTCAAAGGGTTGCTCCATACTCCTTCATTAGGCTAGTACGGATACACAGAGACACACATGCATGCACACACACTCAACTTTTTACTGCTGCAGGCGCTTGATTATAGCCATTACCAAAGTGACAGCAGCGCCACAGTTAATGATATCTGTGTTATATACAGAGGAGAGCGTCGTGGTGAGTTATTAATACTAAGCTGGCTCGTTTTTTATGGCCTTATCAATAAAGGCTGTTCAGCTAGTCGATACAGCTGCTTCGCACCAATGACCATTCATCCACAACACAAATGGACCTGGTGTGTGTGTGTGTGTGTGTGTCTGCGGTTTGATGGGGGGAAAGGATGATCAAACGTTTGGAAGTTGTATCTGTGAGACAGAGTTTGTGTGTGTGTGTGTGTGTGTGTGTCAGCCTGCTGTTTATTGTTCAGGAAATTAAGAAAAATGAAAGATGGAAGATGACACTGTACATCTACGCTGTGTTTGTATGTGTGTGTAAGATTGTACAAGCATGGTGGCTCAGTGGTCAGCGCTGTTGCCTCACAGCAGGAAGGACCAGGGTTTGATTTGAGATGTTCTTCTTGTGCCTGTGTGAGTTTCATCCCACGTCCCACAGGCATGCAAGTCAGGTGGATGGAGACTCAAAGGTGTGAATGTGTGCTTGTCTCTTTGTGTTAGCCCGGTAATGGTTTGGCGATCTGTTTCCCTGCCTTCTGTCCAGCTCCCTGTGACCCTGGATAGGAATAAGTGAGTAAAGGAAATGAGCAAATCCTAGTGTAGTTGCCGGCAGCCATAGGGTTACACACAGAAACACCCCAAATCATCGATGCCCAGTACTACTACAGTCTTGTGTTTTTGGCTACTCAGCAGCTCCAGGGGTCCAGGGTGTTATACAAGACCACTTTGAACTATAATCAACTTCCACCACCCAGATTTTTCCAGGCAGAAATTCAAACCGGCAACCTGCTGGTCACAAGCCTGCTTCTTTAACCTTTAGGTTACCGTTGCCCTCGCAATACAACTTCAGCAGCAAATCACTGTGTGTGTGAGTGTGTGTGTGTGCGCGTGTGCATGACTGCAGATGGTGGCATTATCATTAAGTCCAGGATCAGGTGTACAGGTACCTGGTTATAGAGTGGGGAGCAGATGGGTAGAGGGGAGGCAGGAGGGATTTAGCAGCAAGAGGAGCCAAGGGGGGGAGTTGAGAGAAGAGAATGGAGGAGGTGAGGGAAACAAATGGAAACACCAGAGAGCAATGGGCAGTAGAAAGGTGGCAAGCAGTGTGAAGATGAGAGCACAGGAGACGAGGTGTTGGGAGCAGGAAGGGCCAAAGGGGGTAGATTTCACATGTCAGTCAGTATGCTGGATGTTAGGTGTAGGTGGAGAAAGAAAAGTAAGAAGAAAAGAACAAAGGGAGGAAGGAATGAACAAACATGGGAATCAATAAAAGAAAGAACAAAAATAGAGAAAAACAAAGAAATGAGAAATCAAGAAGCCAGATATGGCAGCATGACTTCAGTGCCACTGTGGTGACCAAAGCTTAGATGGGCTAAACCAGTAAACCACGAGGATTCAGACTCACTGAGCAGTACTAAAACCCCACAGCCCCTCCCACCTCTCTGTCAGCACCGGCACTGGATTCATAACTCACACACACACACACACACACACACACACACACACCACTTTGATTTGATCGAATATCACTGCTAAGGCCTAATGGCACCGTATACTTCACTCAGTGTAATAACACCTGCTCCTACACTGAGCACATGAATCCAGCTCAAAGATATGATCCCCTTTTGACATCACCAAAACCTGTTTGATAAAGTTTGATAGTTTAGCTTTCAGCAACACAAGTTTCTGGTCCCAGGATGACAGGTTTGGTTAACGCTGATTCCCATATTAATGGACAAGTCATCCTCAACTAGCCCCTGGATGTTTCAGTCGACGAGCCAGGCTCCAGCCTCCCCGGCTGCTTATAGGGGATAAGAGCTGCCTTATACCAGCTCTCACCAGTTTCATCCCCTTAAAGCTGGGATCTCTAAGGACCAAATGCCAACACCAAGCCACATAGCCCCCCTCCTTCTAACTGTCCTGTCCTGCCTTTCTCTTCCTCCCTCCATCCTACCTTTGTTTTCTGTTTCTACAGGCGTGGTATATTGTATTGGACAAGATAAGATTATGTTCCCTTGTCGTCCATGGTGTGTGTGTGTGTGTGTGTACATTTATTTGTGCATGCAGGAGTGTGCATGTTCTCACTGCAGCTTATACCGATATAAATATCCGCACTAATTAATAACTGAGAAGGTCTTAGCATCTCAGATGGGCTTTCCATCGGGCTCATTCACTCTCTTTCAATTTTCACCTGCTAGCGCAGAGGGAGAGACAGAGGAGCAGAGGGAGAGAGACAGAGGAGTAGTGGGAGAGAGACAGAGGATCAGAGGGAGAGAGAGACAGAGAGAAGGAGGACTGAGGAGAGGAAATCAAAAGAGCGGTAGAGGAAGAGCGAGAGATAAAAAGAGAGGAGTGAGGGAGCCCAGCAAAGTAGAGGAGGGCAAGGAGAGATGAATAACAGGAGATGGAGAAGGGAGTAAAATTAGAGGAGGAGAAAAGAGAAAGGAGGGATGAAAGAGGGGACTGTAATTTTCTCTTGATGGCGAGAGCATGAGAGAGAGAGCAATGCAATCTCTGCATTTTCAGTGAGGTTGGTGATGATTTTGTCATTCCGAGGCAGAAGTAGGAGTAGAGGATACGAGGGAGGGAACGACGGTGAAACAGGGAAGTTAAAGGAACATCAGAGGGAAAGGTAAAAATAGTAGCACTGCAATAGGCTACATAGAGTCAGATTAAGTTGAAGACCTCACTGGAAGTAGTGAAACTGAGTATGTTAGAAGAAGCTGCCAACCAATTTCCGCTGTTCTGAAAAAACAGACGAAACACGACTCACTGCATGTTGATATGGACTGAGTTTAACTTCAAACGTGTGTTGCAGACCGCAGCACTCCCAACACTTGTGAGAGGAGCGCTGTTTATGGTCTCAAACCAAAGAAAACAGTATGCACTAGCGCTAGTTCCTCCGGTTCAGCTTGTCGGTGCGATCGCCGCCTGAGATGGAGGAAAAGGAAGCAAACTGCTACGTAGACTTCAACCGCGACTTCAAACAGACTGCACAACTACGCAGTGTGTGGAAACCAGGTCTCCAAAAGAAAGACTTCAATTACAACAGGATTCAGAGGGAAATATTATCTGGGGAAAGAGATCAATGCGTGGGGAGAGACAGCGAGAGAGAGAGAGAGAGAGTGTGTGTGTGTGTGTGTGTGTGTGTGTGTGTGTGTATTCACATATTTGTGTGTGCAGCCGTGTACATCGTGTGTCTGTGTGCTTTCAAGTGTGTCAGCTGTTTCTGTTGCTGTGTGTACATGTATGTCTGTGTTTGGCTGTGTGTGTGTGTGTGTGTGTGTGTGTGTGTGTGCCTCTGTTCTCTGAGTGTCAGATACTGCTGGCTACCCAAGGCCCTATATCCATAGAGTTGTTAGCAGTCAACATGGCAGAAATGTCATTGAGCTTTCAGAGCTCTCCACTGGCACTGGACTGAATAGACACAGCCTAGGGCGCTGCTCTTTCCCCAACATCCTAGCACTGCACACACACACACACACACACACACACACATATAGACAGTGTCTTTCTCTGTCTCTCTCCCACACATGTTCAAACACACATTCCCTCTCTCGTTCTGTCTCAGTCTTACACACAGACACAATCAGTCCTTACATGCTTTATTCTCTTTCATTATCTTTGTTGCTTTGTAATGGAGCAGATGGAGCAGAGCAGGCTGTAATACTCTACAGGCCATTCCCTGATACTTTTATATGGGTAGTAATAATGTGTAGACGTTTTTATGTGGCATCTGAAAGGCTACTGTATCCCCTGCTCCACCTATCATACAACAATGTCTAGCAAGGAGGGATTTGATCTATCAGTGTGTTTCCCCTTTTCATGATCAACTGGTTGGTAAATTCCTGGACTCTTTTGTACAATGGTCTTCTTCACACCAGGGTAATCATGATCATCACTGCTGAGTATCAAATTGTGTTTTTGTCATATAACTGTTTTGTAACTGCTTATAGGTTCAGGGACAGTCTGCCTTGTCTTTCTGGAGGAGCATTAAGTAGTTTACTATGAAACAGTGCAAATTGCTCCACGATTGCAGCTGTCAAATCTGTTTTCAGCCACAAGGAACATACACCCTCGCCATTTTCATTCATTTCATCAACTGTAGGATGTAGATTACAGCAAAAGTGTCTGCATTTTATCTGAGAGCAGAGGCAATAATGTTCACATCTGCTGAAGAGCGTTATTGTGCTATAGTGGTTACAACAGTAAATGCATCTCTAACATCTGCTGGGTTCTCAAAACTGAGCGAGAGAGAGAGAGAGAGAGAGAGAGAGAGAGAGAGAGAGAGAGAGAGAGTTTATATCATTAACTCTACCTTTTCTCTCTCTTTCTTTCCATTTCTGGGAGAATCCTTTACTTTGTCATGAATCATCTCTTTTTTTGTCCCTAAGCTTTTAACATTTAAGGTTTCAAAAGATTTCATCTTTTCCATTTCACTCCTCCTGTGATGAGACAGATACCTTCTACTGTGTTTTCGAATCACCTTGAACTTCAGCATTTCCAATTAACCTCCTCCCCCACATCCTGCCTCATCTTTCCCGTTTTGTCTGCCACTTGTGCTTTCACTTAGCATCACACCTCCCTTTTGAAGCAATTCTGCGGTGATCATTTTGACTCCCTCCTTGTGAGCACTGAATTTAATTACACAAGGAGTATTGCACATGGAAGATAACACACACAAGCAGCCCATTCTGTCAGGATAACCCACGGCTAGCATGCATTTGTATTTTGTAGCCATCTCTTCAGGTTTAACGTGATGTTAAGGGCAGATACCGTCATGTTATCACGTCTTCTCAGCCTGTTTTACCGCTTGGGTTTTATGCGGCACTACCGTCCTCTTTCATCATCTGCAAACAAGACGGTAACCTGTATGAAATGGATTTCGTTTCTAGAATGTTTTCAAACATTTTTGGCCATCATCAATAACTTAGACATATACGTCCACTCATTCGATTCATCAATTGATGTAAAAGGCATGTTTTGATCTGTTTGGATTGACCATTTGTAGGAGTACAAATGTGAGGAGGAAGGAGGAAGGTGACTTGCTTGAGGAGGAATATAGATTGCCACAAAATTCATGAGAAATGAGACTTTAGGTGTTGCAGAGGAGACTAGAGAGATTTAGATTAAGCAGAGATACAATTTTACATCTCTGCCATGAACTAGAGGAAGAACTGAAGTTGTCAACTCAGTGCAACCACACACTTCCTGTCATGGTGAACGCTACTAGTGCGTGAACGTTACATTTTTATGCAACTGGCAGCTTCCAACGTACCACCGGTCTGAGTACTGGGGTTAGTCAGTCCTCCGTCTCTCGATATGTCTCCAAATCTACAGCTGCCATGTCAATATCATCAATATGTAACACCTCACTAACATGTCAATTTTCATTACTTTCACCTGGGACACGGCTGAGGATAACGCAACAGTAATGGGATTCCAGTACGCTAATCACCGCCACGGTCACTTCATGAATGAGCTTAAATTACCGTGCCGGTGTAATTCTGTTACCGCTGAGTTTTATCAGTCTAGCCCAATATGTCTGCCTAGCTGATCTCCCACATCGATTTCTAATAACGCTGGCTTCGTCGAGATGCAGGTTACGGTTAGTGTACATGTACCGCTGATGGTGGCCAGCGGTCACGTAATGGTAGCATCGAGGTTTCTCACAGCCCACAATAAAAAAACACTCTCCCCCATTACTCAAACCCAGAAACCCCTAAATATCTTACAGGATCTACCAACTGCCAAAGGCACGGGGGTGCTATAGACCAGTGGTTCTCAATCCAGTCCTCAAGGACCCCCTGTCTCATGAAAACGTGAAGCCTCTAATTGGTTCAGGTGTGCCTGAGTAGAGCTGGCGCTAAAACCTGCAGGGGGTCCTTGAGGACTGGATTGAGAACCACTGCTATAGACCACAAACCAATAACCAATCTGCTACACAAACCAGGGACTCAGCCTTAGGTCCCACCCCCACACATTGACCCCACAAGTGACAGAAAATGATAGAAAATGGACTCAATATAAACAGTATGGTGAGCGTGTGTGTGGGAGGCCTTACTCCTGATTTGTCAGGAAGTGTGCGGCTCCCCCAGTGTTAGGAAACATCAACAGTAAATGACACTCCACCTTTCACATTGTTCTCTCGCTTTCAGTCCCTCTTGTTTGCTTTAATTACTGTTTTGGTCTTCCCTTTAAATGATTACATGTTACACTCACTCTCTTCACTGCCTCCTGTACGCTCCTTGTCAATGTCCCATTTACTTTCTCATCACTGTAATTCCATTTTTCAATTTGTTCTCCTTTGACTTCTCTTGTCTTTGAGCTCAAGAATGCTCTCTTTCACTTTGCCTGCAAAATCCTGTCAGTAAATAATAACCTTGGCAGGAATCACTATTATTTTTGTATATTTTTTTTACTATGCATTACTGATGGTGTGGTTTGGTCATGGAGTCATGAAACCTTTACAAGACATGGTAATAATGTCAGTTGTCTGTTACGGTAAAAAAAAGGAAATTAAATACTGGAGAGGACAGGAGGTTTCCACACAACTTAATAACGGTTCTGCTTTTCTCTGCAATTACCTGGGCTGCAAATGTCTGTGCACGAGTGTGTTTGATCTTTGGCATTTAAATAGAACGAGAACACCATTTTTCAAAGAAATAAGCCCAGATGCTGCTGTGTGTGCATATGTGTGTCTGTGCATGTGCGTATATGTGCCGTCTCCCTCCCCTCCCCCACCCCCATCGCGCTCATGTGTCACTCGCATCTTTAGAATACAGACTGTCGCATCCCTTCTTTAGCTTGTTCTATTGCAACAGCTCTATTTTATCTCTTTTTGTGTCACTCTATCATACTCCCCCTCTGAGTGATGTTAACCCCTGAGGGGCTGAAGGCGTACACCACGATAGTCACATAGCAGTATGGGAAAATACACACACACACACACACACACACAAACATTTGCACACACGCATGCATGCACACACATGCAAACGACACAAGAGAATACATACACACAAGAGAATAAATAGACATAAGTTGGATCTTGAAATATCACAGAGCACACACACGCACACACACAAGAGAATAGTGAATGGTGTTGAAGCAAAATGGAACAGACATACATCCAGTGTAATATATACGATGATACACTTTAAAGTGGCTCGCTCACATGTAAGCTCTGACATACTGTAGAAGTAAATTCACTCATTCAGTCCCTTGATATGTTGTCCTATTTACTGGAGGAGACGAAGCACGCTCTTCTCACCCATCCATTGGGCTGATTCCTGCAGGACCTGCAGAAGATTCAACACATGCTAACACGTCATTTTGGTGACAAACAGAAACTTCATGTCTCCAATTTTGCCTTTTATAATGTTTAATTGATAGCTGGGATTGGCCCCCACATATAGAAAATGCTTTGACCACAGAGTAATGTAAAATGTAAAAAATACATGGTTGTTTAAGGAAAACCTACAAGCACATCAACAGCAACATCCCAGGCTAACAAAGCTGCCTGTGAAAAATGAAACCATTTGGGAATGTGTACCATCTATACAAACAGCACACAGCCAATGAGTGCAGACATTTTATCTGAAACAGTTTGCTAGCCCATTCTACCTGAATGGTGTCATGTAATCAACCAAATTCACAACACATACAACCAAAATATCCACGTCAAGCATCACAGCTAGTGCAACGTCTAACCAATCATGAAACTCACTTCAGAAGTCGCTTCAGGTGAAGTAAACTATTGTCCATCTCCAGACGGTGGCCATGGCGTGTTAACAAGTCTGAGCTGTTTGGACTGAACAGTAACTTTGACTTGTCATCAGTGAATTGCTCATTGTAACAGGAATAAATCATTTGTTTTGGCTGACTAGGATTCTGATCTCTGTTTTTATTATTTTTTCCAACTTTCCTATTAATATATTACAGGCCGGTGCTTCAGTTCAGATTAAATTTAATGTTTTCACCGTGTACTGCTGAAAGAAATTGAAATAGAGTAATAACGCTTTGTGTCCATGCTGTGAAGTAATTCAAAAACAACACAGATTGCATCCACGCCAAGGCAGGCAGAGCTAGCAGAGTTAGATTTTCTGCTCACGCTGGCACAACGCTAAACAACTTTATTCAAATTCAGAGCGACACAACATTAATCAGAGCTGTGAATAAGTTAAAGTAGAAATAATAACATCCGAGATGCAAGGCTGTCGGTTGGAAAGGCACACGCTAGACGAGACCAAATGAAATAAACTGCAATGCACTTTCACATCATGTTCTCACTCATGCAGGCAGACTTTCTCTTGTTTGGTCCCTGACCTCGTATACTGCGGTGTTTCTCTCTAACTTTCCCCCTCATTTTCACTCCATCTCCTCCTCCTCTTTCAATCCTTCATTCTCTCTCTCTTCTTCCCCCTCTCAAACTAATTGCCTCCCTCTGTGGCAGTCTTCCCCGGTCACTTAGGCACCTTTCTCTTCTCTCTCTCTTTCTTGGGTATGTGCGCAGATGAGGTTGCTTGAAAGCTAACATATGTCTGCTGTCACACGTCATACGTGTCACATTCTGTCTTTTCATGCGATCGTGATCTTATGCTCTTATCCTCTCATCCTCTCCTCTCACTTCATTTTCTCACTGAGCCCTCACTCTCTCTGCCTGAGTGGGAGCCAGTTGAGGCAGGGCCTGGCATGTCTTTTTCATCCTCCCCTCACCTCTCTCTTACTCCCTCCTCTGCCCTCATCTCTTCTGCCCACTGCCGTATCTTCATGTCTTCTTTCTCTCCCTCTTCGTGAAACTGAGGCCCCATAGTCAGTCTTAAATATATTGGGAAAGCTTCATCCCCATTTCTTCCGATTCCAACTTCTACCTGCAACTGTGACTATGTCAGCTAGAGACAAGGGGTGTGATGAACTGATTCAAATCCAGGAGACCGGCTGTGCAAGATCCAACTGCACCGATTCAAACATACGGGGGCCTGGTGAGAGTTGGGGGCGATCGTACCAGGAAAATAGATTCGACAGTCAAAACAGGGTGTTTTTTTTTCATCTTTCTTTCTCCACACTGCTACAATTAGTCAACTAGCACCCCTCCCTTTGTGTATTGTGGCTGTGGCTTATTCATGAGAGGGGATGATGATGTTGGAAGGAACAACTAGAAAGTGTCCATGCATTCAAACTCGTTTGTTTTATAGCAAACCAAACTTTGCTTTCAACCAAAAGCAAATAATATGCTGTAATATGCAGTAGTGTCCTGCCATTTCATTTTATTCTATTAATACAATTTGTCACACTCGGTTTCATTTCCAGAAACACACTCACTTCCACCGTGTTTCTATGTGGAAGCTTTATATAATAAGGACAAATTAGCCCTTTATATCACCAAAAAGGAAAGAAAAAAGAAAAAAAAAGAGGATTTTCATATTCCAAGCAGTGGGTCAAATTTTCCCATTGCTGAAAAATGTAAAATGTAGGGGTCCCTGAAAATTCATTTATGTTGTCTAGCAGACATAGGTACAATACGTGTCACAATAAAATGTGCAACTGGTCACAAAATTCACTTATTATGTACAGGTGCCTTGCCCATATGTAATGCTAAAGACATTATCACGCTAACAATGAAATGTATGTTTCATAGCTGGATAATGTTGGTTACCACAAGTCCCAGAGCCACAGTCAAAATGGACAACA
>CABFOQ010024118.1:0-33620 GCA_900660455.1 Gephyroberyx darwinii
GCCATCTGGTCCTGGAGCCTTGCAGGGGTTGACCTTCTTAAAGGATCTGCTCATGTCTGCTACGGATAGCATTAGTAAGCAGCCGTCCTTGTCTGCAGGTAACCTCACAGCAGGGAAGGTGTTGCTTTCCTCAAAACGAGCGTAGAAGGTGTTGAGCTCGTCTGGCAGCGAGGCAGAGGGCTGAACAGCACCATTTCCTCTCCTTTTGTAGTCTGTCAAAGACCTCAGTCCACTCCACGTCCATCTGGGGTCAGAGCCTTTGTAGTAGGACTCCAGTTTGTCCTTGTAGTTCCGCTTGGCTGCTCTGATGGCCTTGCGGAGGACATACCTGGACTTCCTGTAGTGTCCAGGTCCCCGGAGGAGAAGGCGGCGGATCGAGCCCTAAGTTTGGCCCTGACGTCGCCATTGAACCAGGGCTTCTGGTTGGGGAATGCGCGGTAACTTCTGGTGGGGACTACCTCCTCAGTGCAGTGTCTAATATAAGTGTAAACAGAGTCTGTGTATTCATTGATGTCACCATCAGCTGCAACACGGAACATCTGCCAGTCAGTAGACTCAAAGCATTCCTGCAGTGTAAGCACAGAGTCGTCACTCTATTGCTGGACTACTCTTGCAACCGGTTTATCCTGTTTAAGTCTTTGTCTGTAGCTGGGGAGTAAAAGAATGGAAATGTGGTCAGCTTTTCCAAATGCAGGGGTTTGTAGCTACCCTTGAATGGAGAGTAGCAGTGATCCAGGGTCTGGTCACCTTGGGTAGGAACATTAATATGTTGGTGGAATTTAGGCAGGACTTTCCTCATGTTGGCCCTGCATTCATTCTTGTCCCCAACAACAATGAATGCAGCCTCCGGGTGTGTGTTTTCCAGATTGTTTATGGTTTCATATAACTCGTCCAGAGCGCGGGTTTTGTCTGCCTGAGGTGGTAAGTAGACAGCTGTGAGGATCACTGATGTTAACTCCTGTGGCAGGTAGAAGGGACGACTTTAATGACCATAAACTCCAGGTCCGGAGAACTGTGTTGTTATTACTGTCACATCCGTGCCCCACTTAACGGGCCTGCAGGCCTCTTTATTTGCACAGCAATAATAATTCGGCCCGATCTTGATGGCCGCTCTCAGCGCCATCTCCATCTCCATCCCTCTGTCCCGGCAGGTAAGCCGCGGAGCACCAAAGCTGCCTGTCCACCAGGCTTCCAGAGCATCCCACTCCTACCCCGACTGGGCAGCTCTTCCAGGCTGCCCCCGGCTGCCTCCTCCGCAGACCTCGGTCGGTCGCCGCTGCTGGTACCGCTGGCTCTCTCTCCATCATCATAGTCCGTCTTGACTCCTCCGTCTCCTGTCGAACTCAGTCATTCACCACGTCAGCCTCTCACAGTGACGCAACCGCTCTCGCTCACACATGCACACTCAGGTTAAAAAGGCTCGGCTGCAATCAGCCTTAATTGGCTTCACTACCAAGTGTTTATGCATTAGTTTTGCTATTTCTAACGAGGAATTCTATCGGGGCCTCATTGGTGGCACTTGATAATGATATATCTGTAAAAGGCTTATATCAGCCAATAATATTGACTGCCGTAATAAATAATAATATAGCGCTATTTGTATAGCACCTTTCTAAGGTATAAAGGGCGTTACATAGAATAAAACAGTGTCAGTGGATCTAAGACAACATACATAATATTAAAGTCTCCAAGAATAAGAATTATATTGTACCTACTCAATATCTGAAAATTCAGGGATGACATTGTTACTGTGTTTTGCACAAGCCAGAGTTCGCACACCACCACTTCAGTCTTTCTAGACAATGGGGGGTGGTGTAAATTGAGACATCTAATATTACTATGTACAATATTTTTTTAGGCTAGCTAAAGTGTACTTATTGTGGCCGAAGGGGTGCAAACCTTGTAAAGTAATTAGTGCAATTAGTGTAATTAGTGCACAAGAGGCACCTGATGAACCTTTTTAAGTGCTATGGCAGCAACACCTACTAGTTCTTAAGGTGGTCACTCAGTGGCGTATGCAATATGGAACACAACACTCCGCTCTAAGAGGATTAAAATTGAACATTGCCCAGCACCTGCTGCTTAAAGAAGGTCATTTGTGACTAGGAAAGGCACACTCTGTACAGTAGAGTGCTCTAAAACTTAGATAGGAGAATAGGAATTTTATCAGCCTCAAGAACCAGATAATCTCATGAGTAGATCACAGTGTGAGGCACACCTGTCCAAACTGCATACGGGCCTGAAGGAAACCCTTTCAGTCCTATCAGCTTTGGAAGCTGATCTTCAGGTGTACTTCTGCTAGTGATGCAAGCAACCGGCACTACAGTAACCCGGCTGAATCTCAAACGACAATTACGGCTCTGTAACACCACAGTCTTAGTTGTGTTAAAGCAGCCCTAGCATCTGTTCGAGATGAAGCAGAAAGGAATAAGGGATAGTGTTTAATTGTATTGAAAGAACAAAAGGACTGCACAAATTATCTAAACAAAGATAGTAACATTTTTTTATTAAGCAGTTTGTAAAATGTTGACACTAGCTGCAAGCAAGGCAGCTTAGTTACTCCACTAACCACTTCAACAAGTAAATAAACATTGTTGTGAGTTCTTTTTTAATGATACAATGTGGAGTATTTATTTTTTTACTTTACATTGTAAGTTTAATAACAGAAGCTGGCACACATACATGCAGCACACTGTTAATACCATTACACCTCAGATCTTATTTCCTTACCCTTTCAGTGTCCTTCACAGGTTCCGGGTGGCCGATTGGAATGCAGCCACAGACTTGTGCAGTCAAACCCTCAGCCACTATGATGACTAGTCAATGATGCGTTACAGCTGATGGCCACACCTACCTAGCACTTTAGCCACACCCTCTCATTACAATGTTGGAGCAATAAAATAGGAAATCGGAGGAAAGGAAAAGAATCAGAATCAGAAAATAGATGAATATAAAATAAATCAATACATTTGTGCCATAATTGAGTAAAAAAAAAACAAACTGATACATAACTAGTAAAATACTTCAGTGCAAAGAATGAAAATAAGAAAATATGAAAACGATGAATTAAAATAATTTGCAAAAAATAGATTAAAGCTGTGATTTTTGAGCAAAATAATGAAACTAATTATTTAAATCCAATTAAAAATACATTACATTTGTATCAGTTTAATTATTTTTTCCACACAAATCTAAATTTAAATATCTATATTTGACCCTGGATTAACCTATTTATATATATATATATATATATAGCCTGAGCTGACTGTTCTCAAGCTACAATTCGGAGAGCTTTGGGGTAGAGGCTAGGGCTAAACACAAGACAGTTAACTGTGTCACAGTAACCTAAATTTAGAAACAAATCTGCTTCTACTAATTTATCAGACCATTCAATTGTATTTCTAACAATTGGACACTTTGCCATTTCTCCACTGGACCTCCATGACAGAACCTGCCGTGGTTGCTAAGACGTTTGTGATGCAACTGCAAAGCCTCTATTGCCCAAATAACTGGTGCTCCCTCGAGTCCCAGTATGTCTTTGCAGACACAAATTAAATACAGAGGTAAAGTTTGAATTTAGCCTCCAAAAATAAATCTGACACAAAACTTCACTTTGGTGGTTGTTAATATACTTGGGCAGGCCACCGAAATATGATCAATATATGGCAAACCTTGGTCTAACTACAGCAAATGTCATGTAAACAACAAAACACCTTCAATATTTTAATTAGTCAGGTCATAATTGGTGTATGCACAACCCCGGGGGGATTGTGTTACTTTGAACCTCAACCTGTAAATGCTTTAATTGAACACACCTTAATCTGATTATTCATAGTAACCAGAGTATTATGTGCATGTAAACATACCCACTGAGTTACAATGCAGTATGAGGGGAGAAGCACCAAACTCATCTTGTATACAGACACAAACCGTAGCCTGCTTGTGAATTTTTCCCTTTACCCTGTTATGCGAGATATTTTTATGTCATCTTTAGAAAATGAAATAGCTTTTAAAAAGCTCATGTTATTTTGTTTTACTTGGCTACAGTATATTTTGCACGTCTAAATACACTAATTAAAGATGAGGGCAGAATTGTCCAACAAACTGTCATGCAACCAGAGAGATATATCAGCCAATACTATTGGCCAATGTAATAAATATAATATTATTATTGGCAAAAGTGCCACCGATGAGTGGAGCAGGGCAAGATACTTGTCCCAATTTCTGAAAACATATACTTGTTAAATTTTTCATACTGTCTCAAAAAATATATATCAGCAGGTATATCTGTTATAGAAAATGTCTATAGGAAAGATCTCATATATCAAAATTGGTGTTGGACAAAAACGGTCGGGCCTTAATAAATATATATATATACATACACACACACTTTGGGTTTTCCAGGGGCACATAGCAACAATTGCAATTGTATAATTATTTTTGTATCATTATTATTATTATTATTATTATTATTATTATTATTATTATTATTGCAATGATAGCCTTACATTTTCAAAGCACCTAGTCTGGTCTTTGCCTATTAGTGATTCTGTAATATGAATCACCATTCTGATAATTATAGCGTTTATTTGCACCACTTTCCAAGATCAGATGCATTGAATAAAAATCAGTTTCCTGCAGTATAGACTTAACCACAAGAGTACCTGTTGATACTAAGTCCAACCCTGCAGTATTTTAGGACTACTAACATGGATCCCATTTTTGTATTTTCTGTTTTTTAACAGAGATGGGTGAATTCAACAGGAAGGTGTGTATCCATTGCAATGCGACTTTTCACAGTGGGGTTAGCTTGTCCAATCACCTCCGGGCGTATGCAAAACGGAAAAGGACTGCCCTACTTGAAGGGACTAGTAAGTACCAACAGCAACAGCTTACGATAGAAAACATCTTCTCCAGGAGTACTGCAGCATAACTGTAGCAGTCAAGGGTATATATATTATTATGGGTATATACTGTTAAATGCAAGTATTGGGACAGTTGTGTCAAATTGGTTGTTTTTCCTCTGTACTAATCAAATTTGTATTTCAAATCAAACAATGACTCAGGCAAAATTCACAATGTCTACATTTATGTCATTTTAAACAGACATTGAACTATATTACAAGAATGCCATTCAAAGAGTCAAGTCCTTCTATTTAAAGTCAGCATAAGTGAGTTTCAGGTCGTGGTTTATATCCTTTGGAAGTGTTTGTAGAGTCGTCTTTATAAGCTAAAAGACAGAAGACCAGAAAACTGCAGATGAGGGCCAGAGAACTGAGTATTGAGTATGACAACCAAGAAGGATATTGTGAGGATGAAAGAAAATAAAAAATCAATTAGAGCTTTTGCAGAATGTTTGTGCATTCCAAGGTCAACAATAAGGAATGTCCGGAAGAACAAACTAACTACTGGAGGACTTGAAATCACCAGCTATCAGGCCGTCCACTTTCAGGCCGAAAGTGATGACAGCATGACTATAAGAGCTGTGAAAAAAATCCTAAATTGTCAGCTCGAGTGAAGTGCTAATGATCTCCATAGGTTGGGGGTGACACTGTGCGCAGTAGACTGATAGAGGCAAATTACAGAGACTACACTTCTACATCTAAACCTTGGCTAGATTGGAATTTGCAAAAAAAAATACAAAGATGAGTCTGATGAAACAATCTGTCATATGACACATTCCTGGTTCAGCAAGCTACAGCCAGCTAGCTAAAAAACAATTGCAACACATTGTTAAAGTTTAGATATTAGCTAATCAGTCACAGGGCTGTGAACTGTGACCAACATGTCCCACCTTTTGGTAGATCTATTTCTAATACTATAGATCCAAAATAAACAAAGGCGCCTTTTCCTCAGATGTTGACATTAGTAGTGAATTATAGAGTAGACTGAGTAGTTCTTCTTGAGTAGAAGTAGATGCTTGGAACTGGAATAAACTGTGTGAGGATGCAAGTTATTTTTCCCATGGTGGAAGACATGGGCATCAGGAGCCAAATTCAGGTCAGTCAGTCATCAGATATGAAGGTAAATATGTTGCAAAATACAAGCGATTCGTTAAGATTTTGTATTAGGAAGGCTCTGCTGTAATTTCACTGGCAGTGCGATATACTAAGTCAATTATTTCTGTCTTTTAGCGTATGACTGTAAAGCAAGGAGGCAACGCTCGAGGCCTGGCTCAAAGAAGAAGACACTGCCCATCCCACAAACTCCAGAGGAAATGTACAGACTCACCTGCAGGTAATATTGCTGTTATTTAGATTTATTTGATGATGGATGATGATGTATTGATGATGGTCCAACTAGAACCAATGTATAGCCCTCTGTCGAGACCCATTACTGGCTACATGTTTTGATACCAGCCCCTTGACAATTTTATCTTAACAAGTCTGTGCACCATGTGTGGTGTTACTTGTTAAAAGGACTATACCGAGTTTATGGGCAACTGGCCCGTTGGTCAACTTACCCTTTTGGGTAGGATTGGCAGAAAAAACGCCAACTCTGTATTACTAAAAGGTCTACCAGAGACACAAGAGATTATTTTGGTGGTACTCGTATTGTAACATGTAAAAGGTAAGTTGACCAATGAGCCAATTTCCAAAAAAGTTGTAGTCCTTTAAAATTGACAACCAACTTGTTTGTCAGGGTATGGATCACGTAGATTTTAGTTCATATCTTGACAAAGGTCTTGTTTGAGATGAATGGTTTACAGTTGTGAGAGTTTGTGAATCACCTGGATTCCTGCAAAGATGGCTCCTAAAATGTGGTCTGATCTTCATCTAAGTCATAAGAATAGATAAACACATGTGATTAAACAAATAACACACAAAAATGTACTTTTACATGTTTTTATTTAACATGTTATTCAAATATTAACAGCCTAAGCTGGAAAAAGTTTGTGAACCTCTAGCATAATGACTTCTATGAACAGGGTTAGTTGGAGTCAGTGTTTCCTGTATGTAGGCTCATCTGTGACGCACCTCCATAATATCAGCACACAAAATAAAAAGTTCTCTAACACATTGTGTTATGTTCTCTGTCACACCAGAGACTAATCTCACTCTGCTGTAGCTTGTAAACACACCGCACCACATGCCTTTCTTTCCTCATCTGCTTGCGTGAGACAGACATCATCTGCTAGATGGACAAGGGCAGTCTGACCTAAAAAAAGAAAAAAAGAAAAAAGCTGTCTTGCAATCATTGAGGGAACAATAAATTCCAAATTGTATCAGGAAATTCTCCAGGAGAATATCAGGGTATAACAGTCCGAAGCTTAACAGAGGTTGGGTCATGTAGCATGACAATGACCCCAAACACAAAAGTAAATCTACAACAGAATGGCTTCAATAGAGGAAAAAATCTTTTTCTGATTTTTCTATTTTGGAATGGCCAAGTCAGAGTCCTGACCTTAACCCTATTGAAATGTTGTGGCATGACTTGAAGCAAGCCGTTCATGTAAGACATCCCAAAAATATCAATGATCTGAAACAGTTCTGTAAGGAGGAATGGTCCAAAATACCTCCTAACCGTTGTGCAGGTCTGATCAGCAACTACAGGAAACATCTGGTCTAGGTTATTGCTGCTAAAGGAGGTTTCACCAGTTACTAAATCTCAGGGTTCACATACTTGTTCCAATCCAAGCTGTTAACGTTCTGAACAATATGTTCAATAAAGACATGTAAAAGTACTAATTGTTGTGTGTTACTTGTCAAATCATACTTTTTATCTATTTTTATGAGTTAGAAGATCAGACCAGATTTTAGGAGCCATTTATACAGGAACGCATGACTAAACTGAAACTTTTTAATATTAGCATGCAACCAAAAAGATTGCAAAAACCACCTGTAGACGGAATAGGGTGTGTCTAGTAATGATAGTCACACCTTTGGCCTTTTACACATTTTTGTGGTACACATTTATTTCAAAATACATGTTTGGGGTCTGAAATATATGTAGAAGAACTTTATATGAAGGTATAAAATTCCAATTAAAAATTAACTTGAAAAATCTAGTTTGTATAAGAATTTAACTCTCACCTCACTTGGACTCAGCTACCTCAATAGCAAAGCTCTGGTCAACACTTAACATTATTAATACTTCATCTTTAGGTTGTAGTCATTTTAATGTATTTTTAAAACATTTTAATTTTACCTTTCTTGATAGCAAATCTTGTATCATCAATACATATACTTCAGTACATAGTATTGAAGTACATGTTTTACTTGTCATTTAAGTCCAGTTCCTGGAGTTTCAAAGAAAAATCAAATTAACCATCCTCCCATTACTGCCTGGCATCATAGTGGGTGCACTTTCACTTTTCTTTTTGCTACAGAAGTTGTGCAAAAAACTGGAAAAAGTGCACCTTTTATACTTTCATGCTTTTGTAGAAATATGAGGTTGATGTATCTTTATTAGGAATCCAGGAACTTGAATACCAGCAATTCATGAACCACATCTTCCACGCTATGTACGAGTACTTTGATGGAAAATCTATCCTGCACTTCCAAATCCCAATGAGATGTATTAAGAGAACCTGATGTTAGTTAGCATAAGGACAGAATGATGAAGGAAAGGAAATCCCTTTTCAGAACCCCAAACTGCTACCTGCAGAGGAAGACTTGAGCATACTATATAAAATGTTGTCATTTTTGGCCCTGTGGCAATTCAGTCTATACCTTGAAATATTTTGGGGAATGTTTACGCTCAAAAAAAAATCCAGTGTAGATTTATTCTAAAAACAAACTGTTAATGTTTGGGTACTTTTTATTGCCACTGTACAATGCCTTAGTATCCAGGTATCAATGTTTCTTTTAACCAGAATAAGAGTTTGTGGATTATTGTAAACCATGTTTATATGCACCAAAAAATAATCAAAATATTTGTGTAGTGTTATTAACGTCCATTCTTTTCTCTACAGGTTCTGCGACCTAGTCTTCCAGGGTCCCTTGTCGGTCCAGGAGGACTGGATTAAGCATTTACAGAGACACATTATGAACACCAGTGTCCCCCACACTGGACTAGGCATGGTAGAGGTCACCTCGCCGCCCAAGGACCCCCCCACCCACAAGACTGAACAAGACAGCTCTCTGACAGCAACACACGCTGCCTCATGAGGCCAATGGGGACCTTTTTAGAATTCACTAGACTGTGTATGTGTATGTACATTGGATGTTCCTTCATCCTTTTTTGTTTCAACAGTCAATTAAATATTGGCCAAAAGTACAATATCACTCAACATTGGAGATATTTTACATGTTTGGACAGACAAAAAAAATAATTATTTTGGATATTGTTACTTATTTCTGTTTTTACATGGTCCATTTTTTGGAATGCAATTCCAAATGGACAGTTTTGTTTTATGCAGTAACGTAGTGTGGAATCCATTTCTAATGAAGACAACTTTTACCTCAGATTTCTCATGGTTTTAAGTCCGTTTTTGTCCAGTTTGGGAGCACCTTCCTTCCGTATCAATATTTACATTTATAATATACATAGAATCATGAGTTTCTTTTATATTGCAACATGTTCAAAGCAAGACCAGAGTGTCTGTTTTCAGGGCTTTGAGTTACTGATACATATATTAATTGAAAGTGATGGCACCTGAAAGCTATTAAAATGGTTTGAAAAAAGTGGAAACGGAGTAATGATGTATGCCAACTCATGATATGCATAGGAAATGGTTTATAGTATTGCAGTCAATGCATTGTTTAAAAAAAAAAAAAAAACTTGCGCAGCCAGTGCTGATAATCGCTGCCCTTCATAAATGTCACCTATATTTAATGTTTCCAACAAACTGTTGCAAAAAATATGCTGTTTTTAAATAATTTAATTTTAAATGTACTATATCACACAGATACAATGCTGAAAACATTTTTGTGATGTTCTAAATAAAAAGCTAAGCAACATGACTTAAGTTGTGGTTTCCTCAATGTTAAAAATGTTCATTGAAATATTTGACACTTTTTGCACACATAACAAACAAATTGAAGACATTTCACCACTACATGAACATATATTACAAACTGACTTCGGGTGACTCAAGGGTGATGACCTGGAGCAACTAACAACAACATGGACAAAAGAAACTTGGACTTGAGCAAGGACCAACAAAAGTCAACACCATGTTCTTAAAAATAGACTGAAGAGAACTAGATATGAACGGCATCTTAACGGTGTCCTCTTCTACTCCAAGCCTCAAATTAGCAGAGACATGATTGGCGGCAGTGCCAGACCTTTCATCTGTTTAATTGTACGTGAAGGTTAGCTGTCGTTTGCAATCCACTGCTCTCCTTGATCTGTAGGAAACAGCATCTTAGTGTGACCAGTACTTCAAGGCTTTCCGAGGGTTTCAGTTAGTCAAAGGGATCGGCGCCCTAAGAAGGAGAATCATTTCAGTTAAGTAGTACCTGCAAATTTGTTTGTCTGATCTGAAGACCTGAACGGATCCTCAAGTACATTGGCTTTACTTGTACAGCAGTAATAATTTGAGCTGAAAACATCCGATCAAAGTATGATTAAGTATTATCTACACATTATGGTTAAAACCACAGAGTTATGATGCCATTACTTAGTATCTCAATGTTTTATGTTTATTTCTGCAAAGTACCTCAAGGAATTGTTCAAACTGAGGTTTCAGCTCCTTCATCATGGCTTCTGCCTTGACAAGGCATGCACGTCTCTGCCACAGTCCAAACTCCTTGAAGAGAAAAAAAAAAACTTACCGCCTTCAGTGCCAATGCTGAAATTACAAATTAAACTATAAGCTTGCAGAAAGTACAGTGATTTGAGAACCTGTATGAAACCAAAAAAATCTGATATTATAGAACAGCAGACTCACAAATTTGATCATTTTCACAAAGTCAAATCTTTTCTCCTGCTCATGTTCCACCTAAGGTTCTCTTCACCGATATGCGGGTGTCAAATGTCTCAAATGGCTTCCACTGCTACCTTTTTGTTGCAGAGGTGTTCCTGAGAGCTACGGTGATTCTCCACCGAGGACGCCGATGTGGAGACATAGACTTGACAAGCTGCACAGTGGAACATTTCCACCTTAGTCATGTGGTCATTTTCCCGCAGTGCTGACAAAACAAGGATTGCGCTTTGTTTACCTGGAATAGAAGACATTTGAGACAATACATGTCTTTCGCAATTTGCGGCCACTCCAGGTTATTTACCTTCAAGTGCACTTTCCCCCATGGTCCGACTACACTGGCGTACTTTGAACAGCATGACTTCCTGTAGACATGAAGAAAAAAAAGGTCAATCATCGACCAGAACTGGCCAGTACACAGAGTTGTTTATGTATTTACTGTAAACTGAAGGGCAATTCACAGCAGTGTCTCCTCATTCACTTCTCCTATCTAGATTTTCCTGTCACTTTTGCAGGGTGCTTCCATCCATACTGTGTATCATCTTACTTGTAGAAAGGCTATAGTCAGGTCATCGTAGTTATTGTGCTGCTGGATGTGCTCCAGGGTGTCCCAGTGACTCTTGCCCTCTAGGTGAACCTCCAGCTCCTGCATCTTGGCAAACTCAACCTCACATAGCTCACAGGTACAGTGGCTCCTGACAAGACATTCAGTTTTGCAGACCATTAACTACCAAACAGGCAAAAAAACAAACCTTTCAAAGCTGAACGTACAGCCTAAGGTCTTCAGACAAGCTTGCAGTGACTGTTTTAAGTCTAGATTTAAACCTGCACTCTTTTTATGTAAAAATACAATATGACAGAGAAGACTGCCCCCCTTCATTGAGCCACTGTTGATTCACTCCAATCACCCAAATGAAGTTTTGGACTTGGGTAGATACACTGGCGCTAGCACAGGAAGTGATGAATCCGAACTCACAAGACAGCCGCACAAAGCTCCAAAACAGCAGTGAGTGAGCTACAGAAAGCTGATTTACCTCAAGCAGCAAATCCCAAGAAGAAGAAATTTAGATTCTAGTAAAGTATGAGAGCAATATGTGGGTATGTATGTATGCATGTACAGTATATGTGGGTGGGGTCAGTCACCATGGCGGTGGTCAGTAACTGAATACTGCATTTTCTTTCAACATAAAATACATGTTCAACACACATTTTTTATTAAATGAGGGAGAATCAGCATCCTCAGTGCTTACTTTTCCATTTCCCTTATCGGACTTCTGCTCCTATTCTTTGTCACCTCTATGGAAGGTGTGACTTGGTCCACGCCTACAGAGCAAAATGATACAGAATCACTGTGAAGATACAGTTTTAGTATAGTTTTATACATACAGAAAATACACAGCAGTAGAATAATACCATAAGTATACACAGTAGAGCTTCATTTATCAGAATGTGAATCAGTTAGCCCAGAATTTCAGTAGAGGTTTGTTTAAAATATGTAACATGCATGCATTGTGTTTTCACTACATTCACTCTGACGCGGACGGCCACCACAGCAAGCAAACTTCCATCACACTCATTTTTAAAAACCTTATAATTTATCAAAATTTCCCCCTCAAAACACAAACATGTATGAGGCCAATATTTTACTATTTGTCCTTTTATGTCCAAGTATCCAAATAAGAATTATTGTTAGTACAGAAACATGCAGAAGACCCACAACAATGTGACATGTGGAGCCCAAAAACACAATTGTCCAAAACCACCACAAAAAAAGTTAAGGAAAGAACTTTTAGTTTCATATACCAACAAGGTAATACCAAAGATTGTGCACGATAAATGGAATACCTGCTCCAACATATCCTGAGTGGTGTTGATAGTCCATCTGTAACCTTGGCGGGGATAATCTAACAGTAGTGGTCATCTGCAGAAAACAGAAAGGGCACCATTGGTAGCCAAGTGTTATGGTAAGAAATGATGTATCACTGCTCAAGTAAGAAAAAAAAAGTGACTGTATACTCTCTTCTTTTCAACAAAATAAATATCCTTTATAAAATAATAGCCTTTATCAACAAACCTCTCTCCTGTATTCAGGGATTGTCATCTTCTCTTCCCCATTGGTCCTCTGTCCTCCATATGACACAGGGAACAGTGTGGACATCAAGTGGGTGGAGGAGCCGAGAATAAGCCTGTCAGGGCTGAATCCTCTGTGGTCAAGAGGCCTATTAATGGAGCCGTACCCCGCTAGATCAAGACCTTGACGCTCGGTGGGTCTGGTTTCAGGGCTAAAATCACGCCCATCAAGGAGTCTGTTCCCTGGCTCACAGTATGACGACTCCCAGTGGTGGTTTTCATGATGACCTCTACCTGGAGACGAATGCTCATATCCACAATGTCCCAGGTCGTTATCCTGAGTGGGTTGGCAACGGTCGTCCTCTTGGCCCTGTCGCATCTCGGGCTCAGACTCTGATGACCCTGGATCATATGGGTCGTAGAGCTCAGCCCTGAGGGAGAGGGAGCAGACATTCATAAGTGTGTGTGTATTTGTACTTCATGGAAGCCACATCTCTGAATCATAGTATTAGCATTCCATTTCCTGCTTAAATTATTTGGGACATGTTCATATGTATCATCGTCCGTTCGCCCATGCTTCAAATAATGTGTTATCAAATAATATGATTGACAGTCTTACTTTTCTGAACTGCTTGTGCTTCTGTCTTGAGAGTTGATATCCTGAGGACTAAGTTCTCCTGCTGGTTTGAATGTAGACTTCCACTTACCAGCAGAAGACGATGCTGTGGATTACAAGAGGTAAAATGAAATTTCAGACAAGATATTTTGAAAGACTACATCTGTCTAACTACATCGTAATAGAGCACTCGCTTCTTCCGAAAGGTATTTTTGTTCAGGTCTGTTGACTATACAGTGTCTGGAACAAAAGCTGGCACTATAATCCCTACCTATGAAAATGCTCTTGTACACAAGTTTAGAGGTACCAGTGAAGTGGTACCGGGCTTGGGGTCCGATACCACTTCACTGGCTCTTCCAACTAGTAGTTGACCATGTTTTGTAGACCAGTGTTTCTCAAAGAAAGATTGTGAGCTCGTTTCTAATGTGTGTCCACAAAACACAACAGTAGGAACAACAACAGCACTAGGCAAATATTCAAACGAACCTGTTCTTTTCTGTCGTTTGATAGGTGTTTTATTAGCAGTGTTGGGTGGCGGATTGCTCGATTTGATTGCTGGCTTCACTGGGGTGTACAGCATCGTTTCTCTGTAGTCTTGGTCTGCACTGTTGTCCACAAAAAAAGAGAAAAAGTAACATAAGTACGCCATTCAGTGAGACCAATAACACAAAACACCCGAATACAATAATGCTTTTATTAATGCTACATTAACCTGACAGGGCACTGGTAGCATAGCGTGTTGTCAATGCTAACGTCAACAAATCAGCCAAGATAGCTAGCTTAGCGAGGTTTGCTACTAGCTTATACCTTCACATATACACCAACAGCTCAGTTGAAATGTTTATGATTAGCATCCGGACTCACATGCATGCTTCCCAAAAACAACAGTTGTTCTTAGGAAAAAAAACTACAGGCGCCTTGTTCAATTTGAAAACCTGAAACTTTCCCAATTAAATTAATGTTTAACGCTCCGTCGTCTGGACACAAAGTAATTTAACGTTACTTACCTTCCTACTTCTTGCTGGTATGATGGTGTAACGTAAACGTTAGCTCTTTTAGCTGCTGCTCGTTTAATGAACGGGACCTGATTCGGGCGATTCATTTTGTTTCTTCTTTACGAGCAGAGAGCATGCCTCAAGGAAACATTTTTGCTCCGCCGCAATGAGCCAGGCTAGCAGACCCCCCAACCTACCAACAGATGGGAGCATTTTCCAACACGTCGTTGTGTCTCCCCCTGGAGGTTGGGTTCAAACTCAAAGCGCCGGTGGGCCAGTAAAGGGAAATGCCACCCATTTTAACAATTCACATGTTATTCCTGTGCCCCAGGACAGTTCAGTCAAGGTTTGCGAACTTGTGCCACTCTTTCCTTAAGCTAGAAATTAGAGAAGCAACGCTTAAATCTGTGATATCACTGGGAGGTAAAATGGATGGGGCACTGATATTGTAGCGCCATAAGATGCTAAGTTGAGTTGTCACACAAAATTAAGTTTATATATTACCATTGCCAATAGGTACAAACCAGAATTTAAACCTCATTTGGGGATGCATATTCTTAAAATGGGTGGCATTCCCCTTTAAATGCATTTAGATCTGGGGTTCCCAAATCTGTACATGTTAAGGATCCCCAAATAGACATCCATCAGATCACAGACCCCCACCTCCATCTGAGTCGTTTTGTTTTTTTTTACTGTAGAATTGCAAAACTGCCTATACTATAGATGGGTAACAACAATGGGGAGAGAGAAACCCATGAACAAAACAGTCCTCCCTAAACAAACACTCTATCACTGGGTTAACTTATAGCTAGTGAGATAATGGTGAAAGTTCCCAAACTCCACTTTGGGAACCTCAGCATTATGCAGTGCCATCCTGCACTTATATACAGCATGAAGGATAAATGGGGAGCGAAATACTAAATAAATCTATGGATGAATTAAAGTGTTATACATGCACAGGTATGGTACAGAGTTGACATTAACCTCCAGAGTTAGGGAACAAATCATCCTAACATTGAAATCTATACTAATAAACCTTCTCCAGCTCCAATCCGTAATGCTGTCTCAAGACAACGACTGGAGCTTCTCTACTAACCATTAATTGGGGGCTGATGTTGTAGTCATGTTTTCTCTTTTTACATTTTACATTCGCTTTTACATTTGAATTAAATTGATTTCATTGTAAACAGGTGTGAATTGTGACTATTTCTGGTAAATCACTTCGGCCACTCTAACCTAGTCCACTAATTCAATCTTCCATAAAATCAGTCAGTTGAGTATTTTGTCTCTTGATGAGAGCCTTGGCTCCTGGGGATTTGGGAGATAACCTGTTATACTTTTTACCTTAAGCTTCATAGTAATTGTGATATTTTCACTTTGAATTCATTTAAACATGCCATTGTATGTGTGAGGCTGCCCCAGACTGATGTGCAACCACGTTGGAACAACTTCAAATGAGATGTGAGTCCAACTGTAGCAGTTTGACTGCAATATAATGTTCAATGGAGTAGGCCTTCAATTTTTTGAATGAACTAGTATTTTTGTAATGACATGCAGAGCCATTGGCCAAAAGTCAAAGATTAATAACAACAATTAGAACCATTAATCTAAAATCTTGCTTTATTGTGCCATAAAGTTGTGAACTTTGAGCATGTGATCACCAAGGTGGTACAGCAGCTGTTGTATCTGAAGAACACTTGTATACAGATATACATTGGGAAGAATGAAGGCAGACATGTTCATCCTCATTACATGATTCAGTCCTATCCATGACCAATTTTAACACAAATTTACAGTTTAAAACATGATCAAGAAAGCTAGAAAACAGATCTCCCTTTTATCACTCGCATGGATAATTTTGTGAAAGAAGAAATGTTTAGCACACTCTGTTAGGAGGGCGTGTTATCACAAATAACATTTATCAATCTTTAAATAAACATTGGGTTTTGAATGTGCAAATGAATTCCTAGGCCTTTAGTCAGTATACAATCTTTACCATAATAAGGTAAAAGTTCAGTTCTGGCTCTTAATCTCCACATGAGTTTTACAACACAAGCCATAGCTCAGACTATGTCTAGGCAGTCTCCACAAGCTCCTGCTGTGGCAATAACAGCTCCCAAATCATGCTGTTCACTAAACACTGATGAAAATTAATATACGATTTCAACAAAAGTGAATTACTACCAAGAAAGACAGAATTGTACTGTGCCCTCTTTTTGTCATAACAATAGAATACATTATGTATAATAAATGTGGATAGTGTGTGTATGAAAACTGACAAGAAAACATGAAATATCTTTTTGGCCTTTTGTTTTGAAAGCCCTCACTGTAAAAAATAGCAGCAGTTAAGGCAAAAGACTGTTCCCCGTGGTTACAATTATACCTGAGTACCTAGGACAAGAAAATAATTTTAAGTACATACTGTATCATTACAGCAAACAATTTTGGTCTATGGAATATTACACTGAGAAGCTACGTTGTTTTTTTTTGTTGTTTCAAATGTTACATATACAAAGCTATGAAATGCTAAATGCCAGTAATTAAATTGCTGCATCAAATCAGACTTTCAGCAATAAGGAAAAGCCCTGTGCTTCACTTTTTTAATTAGTAAGAAAATTCTAGACACTATCCATATATAGTGCAACTAAGACAATTCATTAAAAACGACCCCCTTGTCAGCCTAATATATGGGCTTATAATAACCCATCAGAAATGCCAGCCTGTCTATGTATTGGTCATTGTGGTTTTTGTGCTATAAGCCACTTGTGAAGGACACGTTGGTCTCTCGGCTGATACTCTCTTTCACCTCCACAGGCAGTGCATCAAAGAGGTGGTCCTCGACAACCAGGCAGTTTTTGCGGAGCAGGCGGCAGTTGCCCAGCTGGGGGGGTAGTCGGTCAAGACAGTTGCCTCTGAGCTCCAGTTGAGTGAGCTGGACCAGCTGGCCCACGGCCTCCGGCAGCACGGTGAGCCCGTTGTTCCCCAGACAAAGCACCTTGAGCTTTGTGCACCTGAACAGATGCTTGGGCAATACCTCCACCTTGTTGGAATTGATGGCAAAGTGCTGGAGGTTGTGGAGGAGACCCACATCT
This sequence comes from Gephyroberyx darwinii, assembly GCA_900660455.1. Lineage (NCBI taxonomy): Eukaryota > Metazoa > Chordata > Actinopteri > Trachichthyiformes > Trachichthyidae > Gephyroberyx > Gephyroberyx darwinii. The sequence goes on from CABFOQ010024118.1 coordinate 17,641, forward strand.
GGTGGGAGCACTGTGATGGAATTGTGCCCCACGTCCAGGTGTCGGAGTTTAGGTAAAGTGAACAGGGCCGGAGGCAGGGTCTCCAATTTGTTGTGTGAGAGGTGGAGAGACTCTAGAGACTTGACCTGGCCGATGGAGGCTGGAATGGTGATAATTTTGTTGTGCCAGAGTTTAAGGCATGTCAGCCTCTTGAGGTGCTGGAAGCTGATGATCTCCTCTATGGTTCGGATGTTGTTGGATTTAAGATCAAGTTCCTGTAGGTTAGTCAAGCTGAAAATAGCGTGGGGTATCCTTTCCAGCTCACAGCTGTGCAACTCCAGTTCTGCTAGGTTTGTCATTTTTTTCAGACTATTAAGTACCAACAGTTTCGTACCGTCATTGTGCACCACTAGCTTTATTAAATGTGGCGACAGCTCTGTTATATTTGTGGGCATTTTTGTGAGGTTGCTCTTCAGGCATAATGTCTTTAGGTGCCTCAAATCTCGCATGGACTCTAGACCTATCATTTTGTTATTTTCCGAGCTCAAATTCCCAACTAGGTTAAGCTCCCTCAAACTCCTCAGCAAATAAACCCAATTTGGGATCTCGGCAACATCAGTGAATTTGACATGAAGGCAGCGGAGATGGTCGCGGAGGAAAGCAAAGGCTGTCTGCTCTACTTTGGCCGGGCAGTGGCAGAGATGCAGCTCCTGCAGGCTGGTCATTTGGGAGACCTTCGCCGAGAACCTCACCTCAGGAATAAGCTCCAGTTTAAGAACTTCCAGGTCAGTGAGGTCAAATACAGCATTAGGGAGGCCAGAAAGCATGAAGAGCTGCAGCTCCTGCTGGTCCTGTGCGTTTCGGGTCACCAGTTGCCTTAGTTTTTCAAAGGTCCACTCATGATTGAGGCTGATTTCCCTCAGCTTGTTTTCACTGACCTCAGACAAGAAGACACCAAACCTTTTAGAGTAGAGCTGGTCATATTGGTCAACCATGTGTAAGAGGAATGCAAAGTCATTTTTGACATCAGGAATGTCACTGAAGCTGCTCTCTTCTCTGACCTTCTCAAACGAGTACTCTTTAAGGGGTCGTCGAAATAGCCAGAAGAGAGAGTATAAGCACACCATCCCATAGATCATTATCAACGCCATGTAGCTAACAAGAAGCTTTTGCAGCATGAAAGCCATGTTGTGGGTGCAGAGGAACTGTCCATACCCTGTTAGGTGTTTTATATTAGGCTTGCAGACGTGCTCGAAATTAATGGCAGCCATAAAGGTCGAAGTGTAGGACAATATCAACATGAATTTGACAGTTTTGACAATAGTCTGAGCTACATAGAGCTTATAGATGAAATCACTGTCCTCCACGTGAGCTCTGAATTTTCTCACTTTCTCAAACAGGGCTTTGGCCTGCTCCCCATCTTTTTTGTCCAGGATTGTCATACTACTTGGAACCTCAGCGATAGGCTTGTCTGCCGAGAACTTCACCCCGCTATTTCCAAGCATGGGTGTAGATGAGTTGGCAGCGGTGCCATCCTCTTTCCCCTCTAATGATACCTGTTTTGGTGCTGAAGAGGTGCCAGTCAACCTCTGTTTGTTCTCCTCTGAGTCCTCACAGGCTGTCTCAGACAAAGCCTTTGTAGTCCAAGGAGACTCAAAACATCTACCGAGAATAGAAACAAAGTGCTCAATCTTTGAGCTCGTTTTGGGGTACTTGAACCAGAAATTACTACTAACCATAAGCACAAGGGTGTGGATGAGAGTGAGGTATGGGAAGTACTTGGAATACCAGGGCAAGGCAACGTGGTAACACATTTGGTTGACAAATATATACTGTTGATAATCCAAGTTGGTGCTGATCCCTGTCGGCTGAGGTTGTCCTATATATTTCTCTGCCTTCAAGGCAGTGTGTTGGTGCATGATGTGGATCTCATGGACAGCTCTGTCTGGTAAGTCCTTAGAGACTAGTGGAGTGGCAGCAACCACCGGTGCCCTGGTGACTGTTGGTGAGGCAACCTCCTGTGGACTCTGTGTGGTGAAACATTTGGACCCTGCCCCTGAGGACTCCTCAGTTTCCTCCAGACAGGGAAGGCACGCCACCTGGTCCTTGGTGATCTGCATGGTCATGGCAAAGATGGACAGCATGAGCATGACCAGCCCCAGGTAGTCCATGAAGACATCCCACCAGGGCTTCAGGATACGGTACGTCGGTTGGATGTCGTTCAGTGATGCAACCTCAGTGAGTGTGAACATCACTGCAATGAATGAGAGACTGTTAATCTACTCAGAGTAAGTTAAACATACACTTTTAACTGGAGAAATAAATATGTATATACTTATAAATATAAATACATTGTTATGGGACTGCCTCCTGTAAAGATTACCAAAGTCCAAATATCGATAGTCCTTTTTTACTGCTTTAAAACCTTTCAACTTTGTTCCTTTTGACACCTAAGTACTCATTCATTCATTGTCTTTACCCACTTATTCCTATTCAGGATCACGGGGGGCTGGAGCCAGTCAATCACAGAGCTAACACTGACAATCACTCACAATCGTACCTATGGACAATTTAGAGACTCCAATCTGACTTTTTTTGCTGATGTGGGAGGAAACCAGAGCAGCCACAGGAAACCCACACAAACACAGAGAGAACATGCAAACTCCACACAGAAAGGACCAGGGCCAGGAATCAAACCCAGGACCTTCTTACTGTGAGGCAACAGTACTAACCACTGAACCCCATGCCGCCCCACCCAAGAACTGTTTAACTATAACAGATGGTTATTGTCTTATGAATCATGTTTCAGAAAACATGAAAAGGAAAATGCTAAAATAACATTTAACACTGAATGGGTTTTTGGAGCAGCAATAGCCCAAAGGGGTAAAATCCTCAGGTTGGAAAAAGTGAAAAAGTGCCAATCCCCCTAAAACTACTGTCAGTGTGGCTTTAAGTAACATATTTGACCCCCAGCTGCTCCAGATGAGTCACCAGTGTGGTTGTACTGGACCAGGTGTGAATGTGTAACCGTTTGGGTGCATAGATTGCTGAAAAAAAAGTGTGCTCAAAAAACATATGTACTTACTACTTCTCAGTCCATTTTCATTCAACAATATTTAATGGTCTACAAACAATGAGCCGAGGCTCTGCTAAATCCAGACTTGTTACAACATGTGGTAACTGAAATAGCGGAGAGCCCTTTGTTGTAAGCCTAAGTCTACCAACTGTTGTGACTCACTGGGAAGTTTGGCACGCATGTGTTTCATTTAGTGAAGTGATGCAAATTGTGCCTTTTTTCGTATTTTGTTGCATGTGGCACTTCCTGTATCACGGGCACTGCTTGTACCCATTTTCACCTTTGATCCTTTTTATCCAAACAGAAACATAAATACATAGTAATAAAGGTCTTCCTGAATACTAATTCCTGGGGTTTCGCAGAAAATGAAATGATCATCCTTCTTATCTTGCTACTTTGCTTTTTCTCTGAAGCCCCAGGAGCTGGACTGAAACTCTATTGAAATTCCCTGAAGCGACCAGATATAGGATTTGCTAGCAAGAAAGGTAGACCTGGAACAATTTGGTGATGAAATACTGAAAATATGTAACTATGACCGAAAGATGAAATATGAATAACATGATTTATGGAATGTTTAGGATTGTTTGCCAATTTGGCACCAGTGAGCCAAGGTGGTAAACTAGATTTGTTTTACCTCCAGAATTAGAATTAGAGTACTTTATGTAGCTTCCAGACCAAAAATCCACTTTAAAAAGGTATTTTGATCTATTTTTCTAAAACAATAAAACATGCAAAAAGTCAAGGGGGTGAATCATTTTTATAGCCCTTTTTATGGTGGAAATTATTTTTTGTCTAATAAGCACGAAGCTATACCAAAGACCATTGCAAATAACACCGGAGAGGGCAGTCAGACGTTCTGCACAAACTAGACACCGGGAGCCAGACCTGAGGCTAGGACATTATTATAGTCTATAATGGGCTACAGACAACAACAAAGAAATGGGTCGTACACTGCCCATGTGGAAAATGGGCTACAGGCCGTCGTTGCTGTGTTTAGGTATCCACCACCAGAAAGACATAAATAATATCACAGAATTATCAAATGAAACATCTGACTTTCTTACGCAGGAAGTTATCTGTTGCTGCACTAGATCAGGTGACTTGTTGTAACATGGATAACTGTGCTTCAGCATGTGCACGGCGTTAAACATTCACACTGGGTTACCAATTTCTTATCTGGCCACGATAATCTCCTCGGCCATGCGTGAAGAAAGACCAAAATTCTTACATATTTTAATGTACCTTAAAATAAAATAGTATACATAAAAATATAATAAAGTAAGGTATACTTACTGCTTATGTGACGCTACTTAAATCCAATTATTCCTTCCTCAGTCTTCCACTTTTCGCTCCGTTTTTCAGATGCGCCTCTAACCTAAATTTATGACCCCATTATAAAGATGATGGAATGACGCTAGTGTGTAAAGGGGCCTCGGCATTTGTTCGTGACAGCTAGGCTGTCTCATACCTGAGACCCGGGAACCCGCTGCTTGGCTGTACGTTGGAGAATATGCGCAGATCGGCTGCTAATGTAATTCTAGGAAAAGGGTGGTCCAACATGGAAGCCGTGTTAGCGGTGTTGTCGGCGCCGCTCATTGGAGGATGACAGTACAGCGACTTCCCAGAGACACAGCGTGCTAGCTTATCTGGTGCTGCATTCAGGGTACGTGGAAGGAACCGGTAAAACGAAATAACGGTTGAAAGCAATGGTTTGGAGATGTTACGCGTTCAAACTCGTTTGGAGCTGTCACAAAGCCACCATTTACTGTTTTTTGTATAAAAATGATAAATCCGTTTCTTATTACTAATTGTCTTGCTAGAAGCGGGTTGTAAAATACCCGATAAATGCACACCTGGACCATGTAATCGTAAATGGAAATCCAGCAAGTACACAGCCATGTCTTGCCTTGGAATTTAAAGAGTTGTTATAATGATAAAATTACTTCTGTTATGAACGGTATTTACACGTAGGAAAGGTACCAGGCGCCACAATACACTATTTGTTTTTGATGTGAGTGTGTCTTTTTACCATTTGTGTACACGCCATATAAGACATGAAGCAACAAATTGTTACAATGAAACTAAAATGTTGTTAACACTTGACTAAAGGGGATATATTATTATATTGTATATGCTGGTGCTGCTTCATTGACTTTGCCTAAATGATGATGTACCTAAGACTGACTATTTCTATCTATCTATCTATCTATCTATCTATTAGCAAAATAAGCAATCAATAGGAATCAAGCACTGCAAAATGAGCTCATGCATCATTTCCAGCTCTGTCTGGATTTGGTTGCTAATGCACAGGGTGGAGGAAGTGTCTCTTGAGTTTCAACCCATACAGGTTTCAACCGGTCCTGGGCTGCTGGCTGCTGGCTGCTGGCTGCTGCCGCTTTCAGTTCACACTCAATCTACCCTTGTACTTTTAGAGGAAGCGAGAAAAGAAAAGCAGCCATCGGAGAGTGTTGTGTGATGGCTTGTTAGCTTTATAGGATCAGACCACCACCCCCATACACACACAGACAAATTGATTATTGATTATGTCTGTGTTGTGAACAGGCCTTCGAGAGATTACATTTACCAGGTCAAACACATACATATGGTGGCCTAGAGGTTAGAGAAGGGACTTGTCAGGCTATATTTTCAAATAAGTAAATAGTACTTTTGATTTATGATGCAAATGCTGATATAAACTTTTTGAAGAGGCCCTAGCCCCATTAGTTCCACTTGGCCCTGCTGTGGAAAATGGTTTCTGACAGAGTACTGATGACTCTGATTGTGTAACACACTGTCCTGATTCCAAACCTGCAGATGGTGTCAAGCCCAGATAGCCTTCTGACTGTGGTTAGACATATGGTGCGTGTTGTGTGGGGAGGGGAGAGGTGGAAACATGGTAGATGAGGAGGCGTGGATGGTAAGATTATCACATTGGGGGTGGCATGGTAACAGTAGTTAGACAGCATGGGGTTTTCTGCCCGAGGGGGTGGAGCCAATGCATAATTAGGGACACCCCTGGCAACCAGGTCAACACATTGACAATTGACTCAATGCACTATAACTTATTCAACATGGACCTCCCCTTGTAGAAAAGAATGTACTGTCACATGTAGAAATAACAACTATTAGTTTAACTGCACTGCAAATAAAGATGCATTATTATTCTCACTGTCTTTATTATCCTTAAAATTAAGGTTATCTCAAAAAAGTAAACAAATAAAATAAAATTTGCATGAATTCTCACAGATCCAAACAAGCCTAAACACACCTGTTCCCATGGCAATTAATTACCTGTAAACATGGCAAGTATGTAATTCTGTGTGTGTCTTTGTAAGAATAAAAAGATGGTGGAAATCATCCAAAGACATTTTGCTTTTCCTCACTTTTCTTTATTTTAGGGTTAATGTCTAGGTTTATGTTAAGGTTAGGCATTACGGATTACGGTAAGGTTATGGGTTTGGGAATGACTGTAGTAAATGAAGGTCCTCATAAGTATAGTAACATAAATGTGTGTGTGTGTGTGTGTGTGTGTGAGTGAGCATGTGTTTGTATGTGTGTGTGTGTGTGTGTGTGTGTGTGTGTGTGCGTGCACACGTGTCAAATTACAGACAACAGTCTGGGTGACTGCACCCTCAGCAATATGCAGCTCTCACAGTATGTTTGTTTGTGTCTGGATCCCATGTTATTATTTAACATACAGTAGGAATGTGAAGATGTGAAGACATTTAGTTACAGTTGGGAATTAAGGGAAATAATGAATATCAGTAGCTTGTGAGAAGCACAGATGGTGGTTTGTGGTGTGTGTGCATGTGTGCGTGTGTGTGTGTCTGTGTGTGTGAGGGACAGAGATAAAGAAAGAGAGAGGGAAATAGAGAGAGAGAAAGAGAGAATGCGAGAGCATGGACCTTTTTTCTATTCTTCAACTCTGCTGCTCACAGCTTGTTTGCTGGACCTGTGATGTCTGTTATGTTGTGACGTGTTACTACTTATGCAAGTGCACTTTCCATCAGTACATCACCGTACCAAGTATACCAAGTCTTTTGTTGTTAATGGTATAGAGTAGTGAATCTTTCTCAAGGACATACAGCCAATTTCATCCAAAAAGCAAACTGTGGCAACAGTAAAAAAACAAAAAAATCAAACAGTTCAAATATTTTGTCTCAGTATTGCTCCTTTCTCAGCAGCAGTATTCGCCTACACTAGGGTGTTGTTTATCTTTTTGCAGCATTGATGAGGTAGCCCCATCAGAGCTGTTGCGCCACAGGATCAAGCCAACATCCCTCAGATGGGACTCAGGGATTCACATCATTAAGAGCTGCCTACACTGGCAAACTGTTGGATGAGATTGCTCACCCCAGATGACGCATACTCGACAATATGTGAGTCGATGACTGTACCCTGTAGCTGAGGCTCAGTTTCATCCTAGAAAACGGATACTATTACTAAAGCTAGGAATTTGTTGAATCACTGAATAAGAGATCAATTATGAATGAGTGGTCCATGCGAGCTAATCATCCTAATCATCAGTTTCCAGGACTAATGAATATGATTGCCTATCCATGACAACCTGAGCATTGTTCAAACCTTACACACTTTATTATTTAGCTCCACCTTCTGTTATCTTGATAACAATTTGTGCTCAGTGTCATTCTTTTGTGCCTGCCCTGTAACCATGCCTGTTGACTATCAGTTTTCAAGGAAGTTCATAAAATACCTAAAGGTTATGAAAATATATTTGTGTAGCCACACATGCCACTGGGTAGATAAGCAGTAGATACAGATGTAATTTATAATATTATAGTATGTATTCTATTCTATTCTATTCTATTCTATTCTATTCTATTCTCCCTTATGCAATTCTGACCAATTCAAATGACTCATTGTGTGGTTTTCTTTTCAAGACGGGAAGTTTATGGGGAAGAGGGCAATGTAGTTACAGACTGGTACAGGGATAGGGACACAGGCTGGCACAGAGAGACAATAACATCACTGGTCATTTCATCAATAGGCCTGTCATTGGGTTTGATTGTTTTATATATTCCAGAAGCCCTTAATTGCCTAAATGATAATCGTGCTTATTTGTTACTGGATGGATGTTTTGAGCACATACATTACTTTTCCATGCAGGGTAAATGCATAGACAGTTAAAATACAATCGCCTATCCCGAGGTAGTACAATAATAAAAATAATAATAAACTTTATTTACATAGCGCATTTCCAACATCAACATGCAATACAATGCGCTTTACATCAAAAAATAGAAATAGAATAGAAAAGATAGTGAGAAACTAAATAAACAATGATGCTAGAAAGAGATAAAAGTACAATAAGGATAAGCAGCAATATACTTGTCCCTAGGTAAATGCAAGGCTAATGGTAGGTCTTGAACAAATGCTCTAAAACGCAAGACTTTTGACCTCAATGGATATGGGGCCCTACAACTTACTGGCACTATTGTTGATTGCTTCCATTTGCTTCTAAAAATGCAATTTTTGCACTCCTATAGCTCTATTAAGTGGCCCTGTCTAATCTGTGTAGTGAGTGATGTCACTGGAAACCGGTATTGTAAAGGTATGTGTACTTGTATGTGTATTTGTATCATGCCTTGTTGCTCTGAACACAATGAGAGTTAGCGCTTTTGAAGAGGCGTGATGTAGTTTGAGCCTCCTGGCCTTCCGTCCTCTTATGGGCACGTGGTTTAAAAAATACTATAAATACAAGTAGAGTCCTCCATTGTTCCAAACACTTCACTGTCTGCCAAAGCGAGGGTGACATGGCATCGACAAGCCGGTGCGTAGAAACTGTCACCAAATATAAGTCTACGTTATGTTTTGCACTTTCAATTTGGTTTTGTAAAGCTGTTATTTAGCTAGACGTGATGTCAGGGGCCAGTGTAAACCACAATTTTCTCCTGCCCTTATCACCAACGTGAGCTGTAATATGTAACGTTATTGCGCTAGGTAGTTAGTTAGCTAGCAAGATGTTGCCAGAAGTCGCTATCAGATTCACCATTGCATTGACAAACTGTAGCGTTGTCATTGTCCCTTAACAACTTGCGCCGATCGTCACATTATCACATCTTAACGTTTTTGTATCTCTGTAACATCTTTTAATACGACAGAACTGCTTTGTTGCTCTGCCATCAGTGTAAGTTAAACAACATGATTTAGCATAGTATCGTTAGGTTGTTGTTGCTAGTGAGTTAGCTTGCTGTTTTATCGTGATCAGGCGCGCAGCGTTCGGTCAACATTCTTGTTGTTCAGAGTTTACCACACGACCAGCTAACATATATTTAATGTGCAGCTAGTTTTCTTCATGGGCTATATTGTGTCTTTTGTGGAACATGGGTGAAGTTTCTTTAAAATTCATGAATGTAACGAATACATTCAGCGACTGGCTTTGTTAGGCGTAAGTTCTGCGTGTCTGTTATCTGTTGTTTCGTGCGTCAGTTTGGGGAAATATTTGTCTATCTACGCTCTGCCACTATCTGACATTTTATAGGAGTAGTTAGTCTGCTAGTCTGAGAGTGAAAATGGCATGTAATATAACAGGAGTTAGCCTTGGCTTGGAGTCCAACGGGAAAGCTCGTCTCTTTCGCCACATCATCAGAACTTTTGGGCTATTATCGGCCTCACTCCGGAATCCAGTGTCTTTTTGTTGTTGTATCAAGACACTAACTCCGCCAGACGGTAACATTTTGCTGCGTCGTGATGTAAACTTTGGCTCTGATTTGATCTGTTCTGTGACAATTATTAATCATAGATGGAGCTGACTTTGTGATCCTTGTTAATGTGTTTTCACACCTTCCTTTATGTCTGGAGTCGCATATTGACACTGCTCGAGTAAATCTTAACCTGCATTTGGCAAATGTACCCGTTGTAGTTGCCGCAGTCAATTTTCAATGACATGTTGAACAAGAATATTCACCCGGCCATGCCAGGAAGTGCACGTAAAGTAAAGAAAAATGCAAATAATACGTCTTTATTTTGCTTCATTGTTATTGTCCCCTGAGGTGTTTCATTTGAGTAAATTCCAATGAGTGAGCTTTCTAAAGACAAACCTTTCTCCCTTCTTTCTGTCTTTTATCTCCCCCCTCTGTGCTCTTTATCTCACCTTTTGAGCTTCTTGTTAACCTAACTGTTGCCTAAACTCTTGTTTTTCTGCTCTGTAGCGGAGATGCTCTGGCCCTTCCTAGAGTTCAGTGTCCCAACCACCCTGATGCCATGCTGGTGGAGGACTACAGAGCAGGGGACATGATTTGCCCTGAATGTGGTCTTGTAGTGGGTGAGTAATTATACATGTACATACATGCTTTTGGGCTGTAGAGGGTTTAGTATATCAACAGTTAGTTTCGTTTTCCCCTTTGCTTTCCTTTTCCTCTCTCCTTCTCACTCTATTACGTCACACATGCAGATAATATCAACATTTTGAGCATGATGACACCTGACATATCGGTACACATTTTTCTCAACAGACTTTCCTCAAATGAAGTCAGCTTATTTAAAATTGTGTGCATCAACAGTCCAGTTGGCAGCCCCACCTTGCAAGTCCTCGCAAAATGAGTTGAAATTTCCAAATCCAAATTAAATAGCTTACTTGATGTTTTTTTCGTACCACGTTTCAAACATAGTAATTTATCTAAAATGTCCAACAACTGTCCTGATCTTGTCTGTCAGTCTACCTTGGTTTGTGTTACATTTTAATTTGGCATTCACCATATCAGAACATTGTGTGAGAAGATGCCTAAAGCCAGAAGCATGAAAATTAAGTGTTATTTGCAAAAGACCTGCCAACAGAGAAGATTTGAGCACATACTACATTGAATTATTTTCTCTACGTAGTTAGATTGAGGGTAGATTCACCCAGAATAATCTAGCTTTGTCTAGCATTTTGAATGTGCACACGCAATGTTGTCTATTATTTGTGGACTAGGCACATGTACGCATGACAGGCACACCCATAGATGCAGTGAAAAGCCTTCTAACTTCTGACAGAGCTGTGGTGGAACACAGACTCCCTCTATAATGAGCCCCCTGAGCACCAACCTAGTCAGATGGGATATAAGACTGGAGCCATTCTCCGCTGCAGGCTATGTGCCTGCTGTCCTTGCTCCCATAGCTTTGGCTGGCCTGTAAGGAGATGAACATCTTATTGCTTCTAGTTATTAGCAGGATTGAGGGATGGCAAAAAAGCCTAATAGGATTAAAATATCAGAAATCTAATCCATGACCCTACTATACTGATCTAGGAACAGGCCATTGTGATAAGTGGGAAGAAATATTGGCCTGCCTTCCTTGTGTACATTCCTGATGCTATGCGATTGGATGGCTTAATGGCTGTTTTGTTTTATTTTAAAGATTATATTACGGTGTTTCTGCTTCACTACATATCACATCACAGGAGAAAGTGCCAGGAAAGGGAGAAGAAGGCAAGTGAGGGGATGCATGCAATAAACATGAGCCAGATTCACTCGCACAATATTGAGAGTACATTTGTGCCTTATCCCGCTGATCAGAAAAGGACTCTTTTCCTTTTATTGGCCAGTCTCAGATATGGCTTTTTCTTTCGCTACTCTGCCTAGAAGGCCAGCATCCTGGAGTCGCCGCTTCACTGTTGATGTTAGGACTGGTGTTTTGCGGGTACCAATTAATGAAGCTGCCAGTTGAGGACCTGTGAGGGGCCTGTTTCTCAAGACTCTGATGTACTTGTCCTCTAGCTCAGTGGTGCACCGGGGCCTCCCTCCTCTTTCTATTCTGGTTAGAGCCACTTTGCGCTGTTCTGTGAAGGGAGTAGTATTTCTCGCATGGAATAGGCTTCATTTCTCAGGAGAATAGTCTGATGATTTTCAGAAGAAAGTTCTTCTTTTCTGGTCATTTTGAGACTATAATCGAACCCACAAATGCTGATGCTCCAGATACTCAACTGGCCCAAGGAAGGCCAATTTTATTGCTTCTTTAATCAGCACAACAGTTTTCTAATGATCAATTAGCCTTTTAACACGATAAACTTGGATTAGCTAACACAATGTGCCATTGGAACACAGGAGTGATGGTTGCTGAAAATGGGCCTCTGTACGCCGATGTAGATATTCCATTAAAAATCAGTCGTTTCCAGCTATAATAGTTATTTACCACATTAACAATGTCTAGACTGTATTTCTGATCAATTTAATGTTGTTTTAATTGATTCTTTTTGCTTTTCTTTCAAATATAAGGACATTTAAAAAACAACAACATTTTTTTACCCCAAACTTTTGAGCGGTAGTGTATATGTTATGGTAAATGTGGGAAAATGGTAAATTTCCACATTAAATCAGTAATCAAATTAGTAAATCTGGTAAATGTGGAAATTTCCTGGTTAATGTGAGTGAAACATGCTGTCACAAATAGCGCGAGGCTCTCTCTCCTTCAGTGGTGTGTTGCTGGCCGCATTTCTGTAATATGTTGCACAATGTGCCGCTGTCCAACGCTATAGTTCTGCACCTGAGGGCCTTTTGATGATTTCAATCACATTAGGGTATCGACCGAAAGGTATTTGTTGCAGCAGATCCTTATTAACAGGTTATTGGCCTCTATGTTCTTTAAAATCACACTTAAAATATTTGAGAGGCAAGCGCGTTTTGGCATCCACATATTTTCATATATGGATGGAAATTAGTTGTGTAGGCTACTGCATCTACTATTGGACTCAATCAGGCATTAATTTATTGTCCAAACTATATCTAAGTTTAATACATAGGCTGTCAACACAGCAACGGCTGATCTGCCAATGTGCACCAGTTTGGCGAGAAAAAAATTCCTCAGATGCCTCCATTGACACTTCATCCAATAGGGCTTGCATGAAAATTTACCAAATGCAAGGTCTGTCTTGTCATTTTTCTGCTACAACAAATTTAGAAATAAATTGCCTTGTGGGCCTCAACTCATTTCAGTGGGAAAAAGGTGGTCCTTGAGGTGCAAAAGGTTGAGAACCCCTGCTCAACTAGAAGACTGCTAGACTAAGTCAAAGAAATGGGGATATGAAGATGGACACATTTTTACAGTATTTGAATGGAACTTGTGGTCTTGGGTAAACAAAGGAGGTAGCATGGGTGGATTCTGGTGAATATGGCACCATCCTCTGGTTAACTCTCCCAGAGGGATTTAATGCAGCTGGAGAGAACAAGGAGTTGTATGTACTGACTGCAGACATGTTTTTTGTAGGAGTCATTGAGCTTTTAGGCTTAGTTAGTGATCTTGTTGACAAACAGACAAAAAGTATCACCAACAGCTCTGCTCAATTTCTAAACTCCTCTCTTCCTCTCATTGGCATCATATTTCACTTCTTTTGTTGCCATCAATCAAGGAAAAAGGAAAAACTAGTTTCAGAGTAACCGCTTAAGCTGACATCAATTGTTTCCCTTATTAGTACCCATCAGTAAAGATAAACAAGGTCCATTTAAAATGAGACAAAGAAAGGAGGTTGACATTATGTTCTGTTGTGTTTGGTCTATTTCAAGCTTACAGCAAAGCTCAGGATGTAGACAGCAATGTATCAATGGAGCTTTTATTTATTTATTTATTTATTTATTTATTTATTTATTTATTTAAATTGTCGAATTGTTTCCCCTCAGGCGACCGTGTAATCGATGTGGGCTCAGAGTGGAGGACATTTACCAATGAGAAAGCCACCAAAGATCCATCCAGAGTTGGAGACGCCCAGAACCCCCTGCTCAATGGGGGTGACCTAACCACCATGATTAGCAAGGTGAGAGGTTACTATGACTGTCATTAATGAGAAGAACTATTTCAGGATTACCATCGTTCATGAGGTGCTGCCAGGAGGAATGGGCTAGACTAGGGGTACAAATTGTTTTCAAATGGAGTTGTGAAATCTCACACTTCAACTAGTGATGTACTGAAATGATGCTGAAATGCCATTGCCATGCCATTCAATGTCATTGAAGTTTTCATGATGCTGTCAGCAATTATAGTAATAATACCTGAGAGGGCTTTCTTTACTGTGGTCATGCGTACAACAGTGATGCGGCTGGTTATAACACACAGTCGAGTGCCATCGACGGCACCAAAGCACCCATAATCACAGCAAAGAACATCTTCAAGCGTATTGTAGCTTTTAAACAACAGTTACCAATGCATGTGTACTGCATTCTTCAATATAGTATGCATGCATCAGAATAAAACAAAACCAAAGAAAACAAGATCCCCAGTTAGCTCCCTGGTTACCATGAGATTCGGCATAACAACCCTAGCTAGCCTGCTTTATGGCAATTATCAGTACTGTTGGACATCACCAATCAGATTCTCTTGAAATAACATGACAGTGTTAAAGACTCACGGTTTCCACCACAGGGAACAGGTGCAGCTAGCTTTGACGAATTTGGCAACTCCAAGTACCAGAACCGTCGAACCATGAGCAGCTCTGACCGGGCCATGCTCAATGCCTTCAAAGAAATCACCACCATGGCAGACCGCATCAACCTACCAAGGAATATTATAGTAAGTTTCACTTTCAATTAAAATATTCCACCAGGTATGTGGATATTCTGTAATACGCTTTTATGAAGAATATACTGTATGATTTTAATTCATGATTTGACTTGTATACGCACGTTGTCCTTCATCTGTTTTCATAAGCATGTGTCACGTGTTTTGAATTAGTCAAAAAACACCTAAATTAATATATAAATAAAACAATGAAATGATTCTGTTTTGTATGCTTATGTTGAGTATTTGCAAACAGACGATATTAAATCTGAACCATAATAAAACAAAGTCTAAGCATGTGATTGATTTTGACTGTTGCTGAGACTTTCACCAGGAGGATCTAAACAATGTTTTTGCCCCGCAGGACAGAACAAATAACTTATTCAAGCAAGTTTACGAACAGAAGAGCCTGAAAGGGCGAGCTAACGATGCCATCGCTTCAGCCTGTCTCTACATCGCCTGCAGACAAGAAGGAGTTCCTAGGACATTTAAAGGTCAGAGCACGCAGCTTCATTTTCTTGGAAAATACATTTGCAGGTTGTTTTTTTTAGGTGTTTGCCATTTAAACAAATGTGACAGCTCCAAAGTGATTGATAGCAGAAAATCAAGACCAGTTATAAAGTATTCATCCTCTTGACTCACTTGGCTTATATTGTCTCATTTTTATAACACATTAATCATTCTTCATCTTGAGGTAACAAACATTTTGAATATACTTTTTTCCACAATTGCTCTTATCCATAACCCTAACCTTTTTTGCTAGGAAGTCTTATATAAAGTCCCTTCAATATATCTTAATGGGATTTTAGGCTGCAGTTTTGCTTCAGAATGCTGGATCAATGTGGCTCTGCATCACTTATGGATGGCATTTGGTTCCAGTTCCTGGGGTCAATCGTTAATCATCCATCCACAACTATATATAGAAGTACAGAGGCTGTACTATCAATGCAGTTTCTCTTATCTAGTTTTACTATGAAAGTTGAGGAAATTGGAGAGAAAAGCCCAATGAAAAGTGTAGACTTTCTAACAAGAAAGGTTCTACATTTTCTTTCGCTACACCATCTAAACCAGTGTCTCTCCCCCCCACCGCCCTCTTCTCCTGTCCAGAGATCTGCGCTGTCTCCCGCATCTCCAAGAAGGAGATTGGCAGGTGCTTCAAGTTGATCCTCAAGGCACTGGAGACCAGCGTGGACCTCATCACCACGGGAGACTTCATGTCCCGCTTCTGCTCTAACCTGGGCTTACCCAAGCAGGTCCAGATGGCCGCCACCTTCATTGCCAGGAAGGCCGTGGAGCTGGACCTGGTGCCCGGCAGGAGCCCCATCTCTGTGGCTGCAGCAGCGATCTACATGGCCTCCCAGGCTTCCGCTGAGAAGAAGACCCAGAAAGGTGAGGAGGCTGTGTGGTGGTGATGAGTTGCTGTTTACTGTTTACATTT